>JBAMHX010000015.1:6797734-6808816 GCA_037177515.1 Pseudomugil tenellus
ATATCAGCATACAATAACTGCATGAGTGCAATGCCTGTATGCGTTAAAGCTTAAATCAGTTTGTTGCAATCAGGGCTGGGATTTTTTTAGGCAATGTGTTTGTATATTAATGTGTGTGTGTGTATGTATGTGTAAGCATCAGTACATGCACATACGTGTGTGATTTGCAATGTGCAACAACTTTTGTAACTGCTTGAAATAAATAAATCTTTAGATAACATGGACCATATATGATAAACACTAATTTCCTGCAGCTGTATGCTGAGAAATCTTATTATTTTTATTTATTACTAAACGTTAAGCTGTAAATGTACCAGAATTAGTCAAATGACTATTATCTGTTGACCGATGTTAAAAGGGCAGAATCCCGAAATGAAGTAGTGCAAATGTCGGCCTGTTTGTTCAGAAAGTGGTAAATGTTACCTCGTTCTGGCTCGTTAGTGAACGAGACATTGGGGGTATCTCCTTCCACGTTTCCTGTAACAACCTGTTTGCAGGAACCTTTTCATCTCTGAAATGTTCGAGGAGTCCTTAACTTTGTTTTTTGCCTTATTATTTTTTAGGAACATGTTGTAGGCATTAACTTTGTAAATATTTACAAATTAAAAAAATGTTTGAGGATTAAATACTTTTTTTAGTGTATTAAGTTATACAGTTTGAAGTTTTTTTTTTTTACCTTTTACACCATGTCCAAACTTGATTGTAAGTGGGTAGTAGTAGTAGTAATTTATACTGTCAATGGTAGTACATTATTAGTACATTCCAGAGTATATCAGAACATTTATTAGATTATATTAATTTAGTCTTTGGTTTGTTTTAAAGTTCTTTTGATAACATATTTTAATAATCAACATTAAATCCTTCATGTTTGGTTTCGGAGGTTATTTCCTCGTATTTAGTGTGGATTTGTTTTTCTATGCGACACCAAATTTCTGCCTGTCTTGCTCAGTCCATCGAGGATTTGGAGAAAGAGATGCTAAACGGTCAGAAGCTTCAAGGACCGGCAACGGCAGCTGAGGTTTACCTCATCCTCAAGCACAAAAACCTGATTGACAAGTAAGTGGAGCCACGCACTCCCGAGCATCGCTGTAACGCTACAGCATTAACGCCTCCCTCTTGTACAGGTTCCCTCTGTTCAATGCAGTGTATCAGATCTGCTACCAGGGCCATCCGGTCACAGAGTTCATCAGCTGTTTGCAAAACCACCCAGAGCACATGTGAAAAGGAAAAACCACGTGCCTTCCTAACCGTAAACATAACCACTCAGCTCCGGCCAGCGAATCCATCATGTTGCATGTGTATAGTCATTTCCTTATTAAGTATTAACTTTTTTATTTGAAGTTGTGCTGAAACTTGAAGGATAATTGTTTTTGTTTTGCTTGAAACATCTACCTTTTTAAAAAATCATGATAAAGTCAGATGCTGAAATCCACATTTATCATGATTCAACTTAATTCAGTTGTAAGCTTAAAAAACTGACTGCGATACAGTTTCCATGTTAAACACTGACTCCACTCAGCTACTTTCTGGATTCAGATTTATTCTTATAGCATTATTGTTGCCGTCCGGTGAAGACCTGCGTCACGTATGTCACATGTTCTGCCTGTACTGTAAATCCTGTCAAACGCACAGTAACTGTTTTAACAAAGCTAATGTGCCTTAAACTGTACAAGTGCCAACTTTTGGCCTTTTTATTTTCCCCTTTATAAATATTAAAACAGAAACTTGAGTTCCTGTAAATTCAGACTTAATGGTAAAGTCCATGTGAGGAGTTAAACACCAGTGGATTGACAACCAGTCATTGTTACTAATCTGTGTGGATTTTGCCAGATTAAAAAAACTTTTAAATGGAAATAATTTACTTTGGAAGTGTGAAGATGAATGAAATTAGCCAAACTGATGGGAACAGTTGGTTAACATGAACCAGAATGAGCATTTTGCTTATCTTCCACTGCATGACTTTACTGGGATTCTGCCTGACCAGGTTCTAACTTGGTTAGTCGCATTTGTCAATAAATTAATTCTGGTGTCAAACTGTCTCCATTTTCATTTGTCTGAGTAAACGCACTTTGTACAAAGAAATGATGCAGCAATAGAAGCAAAACTTTATTACAAGTGGTGCAAGTGCAGCTCTTACATGTGTGCAGGGGACAGCAGCGTACAGCGACATGACATTTAATGTTCGATGTGTCCGATGCTGCATCTGTCTGGAAACTTAAACAGGAATGTCGACGGAAATGTGAGAAAAATGCCAAAAGCTTTTAAAGAAAACGTGTTTTCCTCGCCAGAAGGATGTTTAAGACTGCTGGATGGAAGACATTTCAGACACTGCCTGAATCTTCTGCAAAGTGTTTTTAGTTTTGTGTCCTTGGACCCGAGCAGCAGAGAGTAATAAGAGAGAACGTAAACAAAAATAACTCCTATGTGTTACTAAGAAATGCAGTGATAATGGTCGTACAATCAAAAGGTTCTAAGAGTTACCGCTGGTGGACATTTGTTCCTCATCTTAGCTGTGTTCTGGTACCATCTTTAGGCAACCAAACATGATCCAGGTGGTTCTGCTTGCTGGAACTAAGTTCCATTCCTAAAGAAAAGCATATCAGCTCTTCTGATATTTATCATTTCTATAAAATATATATTTTTTGCGCTTCTTAAATTAACTTGTTCCCGATGCAAATTAAGACTTTTAAAAGTTACCGTTTGAAAAAAGAAAAAAAAAAAAGTTATGAATTCCACATTTTCTTTGAGCGTTAGATGAACACGAAATCACTTTGTTCTTTGCAGCTCAATGATCCACATAGTGGAATCACCTCCCTCCTAAAAAAATCACGCCAGTGTTGGAACTTTATCGCTCACCCTGCTGCACTCCTCCTACTCTACGTCTACTCTCGTATCAGATTGCAACTCAAAGTCTGTGTGGGTTGATCCATTTGTAAGTGCCTTCATAGCGAAATCCAACTTTCTGTACAAGGTCGTCGGCTTCTGTGGGGCCACGGCTAAGAAGAAGAAGAAAAACAATTCATGTTTGGTCTGAAAATCGTCCTGCTCGGTACAGACTAAACATTTCCTACCTTCCATATTTGTAAGGAATCGGCTTGGGCTTCTCTTTGTCTATGTGATGAAGAAGGGGGGTGAAGATCCTCCAGGCTTCCCTCAGTTCATCACTACAAAATGAAAAGAATATAATTTAAGCTAATATCAGACAACCCGAGATGTTTCTCTAAATTAAACATCTGTTTTTATGTTGAAACATGGTAAAGAAGCACAATGGTGCCATCTAGTGAAGCTCTTGCGCCATAACAAGGAGCGAATGTGAGGTTGTTTATCTCGGTGTGATGGACTGGTGACCTGTCCAGGGTGTACCTCCCTCTCGCCAGCTCATTGCTGGAATAGGCTCCAGATCCCCTGAATTAGATTAAGCAGTGTGGAAAATGGATGAAAAGCAGGACAGGGTTGGGAAACAGACACACACCTGCGAACAAAGTGCATCTGGCTTCCACAGAAGACATCCAGAATGAGACGTTCGTAAGCATCAGGAAGCTTCACATCCTGAAATCAAGAACAATTTTATTACTTTGTTGAATTGGAAACATCAGCAAAAATACCATAAAGTAACAAATCAACGTAAGCCTGCCTTGTATCTGCTCTTGTAGGTAAGGTCGAGCTCCGTTTCCTCAGGGCTGAAGTAAACGCCGGGCTTCTTGCTCATCATCTTGGCGTAGATGGCCTCGTTGGGCTGCACGCGCACCACCAGCTCGTTTCTTCGACACTCATTTCTAAAAATGTCTCCCGGCACGTCTGTAAACTGCAGCCGCACTTCAGCTTTCCTCTCATTCAGCGCTTTCCCACAGCGCAGGATGAAAGGAACACCTAAAACACACGTTCAGTACATGACGAAGCTTCAGGAACGTAGCAGGATTTTGACATATGGAAGACTCGCTTCCTACCGTCCCAGCGCTCATTGTGCACATAAAGCACAGCAGTGGCAAAAGTGGCCTGAGTTGATCCTTTTGGTACTGTTGGGTCATCAAGGTAGCTCAGCTTGGCGTCTCCTTCGCCTTCTGGGTCTCCCACATACTGACCCAGCACCACGTCCGACACGGGTACTGGAGCTATACACTTCAGTACCTTCACCTGCAACAAGGAGCTTTTTCTCACACCAACACCGCTGAATGCATCAGGCGCTGTCGAGGGTTTCTGAACGTGTTGTACCTTTTCATCGCGGACATCATCGGAGCTGGTGGAAGCTGGTTTCTCCATGGCAACCAAGCAGAGCATCTGGAGAAGGTGGTTCTGCATGACATCTCTGATAACACAAGGAAAAGGTGGTGACACATAAGACCAGGATACAGTCAGAGCTCGTTTCAAGTTAATGGTAATCAGGAGTTGGCGCTGGTGTTGCTAACGCTAACAAATTTACATCAATAGACCGTTTACATCACACTTTATCTTACGTTTCCTAATTCACTGATCATAATATTAATGAAACACATGTAAAAATGCACATTTTTAACTAATAAAGCTACATTCTTTCAGAGGTAGCAACATCCACATACAGGTGATATTTTAGTTGAAGAAATAGAATGTAAAGATAACTCATTTTGCAGGATATCACTTCAAACTACAGCTGTCTGTGACATGTCATTCATTATTAAGGTTTTTTCCTCACCGAATGATGCCAAAATCATCAAAGTAGCCTCCTCGACCTTGAGTGCCAAATGGTTCTTTGAAGGTAAGAACAACGCAGGCTACGCTGTCTCTATTCCAGATCGGCCCAAAGATCCGGTTCCCGAACCTGCGGCGAACAACGCATTACCACTCAGCAACACGCGGCGAAACAAGGCAGCTGTTCATGACAACACGCATAAACATTTATCTTCACTTTGATCATCTGGTAGAAACCAACTTCTATTCATGCAGTATAATTGTCTGAAGAGCTTTTCTTCACAGGAAGGCAGCTGACGATGATGTAGAGTGTAATTCAAGTCCCACTAAATCAACAACAGATCCTATTTCATGCTGAAACACAGTATTTCCCTGTAAGAAAGTGTTGACAATGCGGTTTTACTCTGGTTACGTTGAGCTAAAGACATTCAGGTCTGTCACACTTTTTCATTTATACCAGATGTTGTGTTACAAAAACAAACAAAAGCTTTATTCAATTAAAATATATTTGTATAACAATTAACATGACCGTCAAAATCCTTACAAAGGATCATTTAATAAATAAATACAAGCAGAAAAATGGCTTTAAGTCAGGATGTGTTTCCTACCTGAGAACCATGAGGTTCTGCACCATTTCTTTGCCCAGGTAGTGATCTATACGGTAGATCTGATCCTCTGTGAAGAGGGACGAGAGGTGAGAAGAGAGCTCCTCGGAGCTCTGAAGATCCCGTCCGAACGGCTTCTCAACAATCACCCTGTTCCAACCCCTAAACAAAACACACACACACACATCAGCTCTCCTACAGTGTTTCCACTGAATATATAATGAATCTGCAAATACTTTTGCTTTGTTGTACAACCCGATTCAAGTATTAAAATACTTCACTTCTCATTTTTAGATCCATTTACAAATATATTTTCATCATTCATGCTTAAAAAATTTAAATATGCTATGAAAAAAGACAGAATTGTATTTTACTTATCAGTTCAAACTAAATTGTTTCAACACAAGCAAACATTACTGCTAGTAGAACAGCTGGATGTGATGTAAAAACCTAAACGGTTCAGAGAAATAATTTCCGTTAAAACGCAAAACAGTTTTTGTAGTTTATAATCACGATAGATCCATTTTAGCTCAACAATCCATCAGAGATATGTTTAGATACATGTGTCTACTGCTTTTCACACAAGCAGGGGGTGAAGCAGACACATCTGCAGGTAGTGAAAGGACGTTTGAACTAACTTTGTGCTCATGCAGTAATGCTTGATGTTCTTGGTAACATCGTGGTAAACCGTGGGTGGCAGCGCCAGGTAGAAGAGACGGTTTGCCTCCGTTCCTCCCGGTAGAGACAGGATGTGCGCGTTAAGTTTGGAGAAAGAAGCATCGTCGGCGTATTTGCCGCTGAGATACGTGTTCCTGCTGAAGAAAGCAGACAATCGCTCTGCTTCTGTGTCCGCTACCTGGGCAGGAGGTGGCAGACGTTTAAGCATGTATCAGCTGGTATTAACTAGGCTTAAAAATAAAAATAATATAAAATATATTAAATAAAATGTATATAAAAAATAAAATATAAAATACAATATATACAATAAAATAAAATAATATAAAATAAAATATAAAAAATAAAATAGACCAGAAAATTTCTAAAGGATTTTAAAAGTCTAGTTTTACCTTCAGGTACGGCATGCAAGAAACGCGAATGGCATCAACTGTCAAGTCAGAGCGAGCAAAACCCACAAAGTAAGTCTGCTCAGGGAGGAGGCCGTCTCTGAACAACCACCTGGGAGAGGACAGAGCAACACGCTGTTCATTTTAGCCAACCTCTCATTGTCCAGGTTAGAGGAGCTACCGTACTACTCACCATAAAGTTGGGTAGATCTTCTTCTTTGCCAGATCTCCCTGCAGGACCAAAATACACATTTACAAATATGATCCCAAGTTCAATCTACATTCTCTGTTTTAATGCGTCGTATTTATGAAGTCAGCAACCTTGTTTAGAAAACAACTCCTTTCCCACTAAAAGCCAAGCCTTAAGATGCCGCAGTGTTACTGGTAACGCCATATTGCAACAGGTACGTCAATAGCTTGGCTTATAGGATAACTGTGTAATCCCACTGGAAGCAAATGCCAACTACCAAGACAAAAGACTGACTGGCCACTTCCTGAAATAATCTGGAAGAGCCTGCTGCTTTAGTGGTTTAACTGCAATATGACACTGTGTTTCACAAGTCAACCCTCCTGCTGGACAAGTGTCTTGTAAGCCAATGCCAATAATGAAAGCTGAAAGGAGGCTTTCAGAAACCAGGTAGGATGAAAACGCCTACATGGACTGAAGTCAGTCTGATCCTCTGAGGGGTTGGGCTGGAAGAAAGATCCACAGACTGCCGTTTTTCAATGACAGAGTTTACTCCTTCCCAAATATATGGATACCAGCAAATCAGAGTAAATTTACTCTAAAAGTTCCTCAATGTTGTCGTTAAATGCACCAAATGAATTCAGCTAATCCGCATCTAACTTTAAAACACCAATCCTTATCTGGTGACCGTGCTGCTTTGATCTGAGTGATTATTTCTTTAGTAGAAACCAGAGTGAGTTTGGATGCAGTCTGGCCCTTCCCTTGATCTGCCAGCAGCCTGGACTGAAAGAAAAGTGCTGACCGACGGTGACACTGCAAAAAAATAGGCCGCGGCGCGAGTCTTTCCTACAAAGGCTGCAAACAGAGCAACAGCGTAGGTCTCAGCTGGTGAAATGCTGTGGTCTGGCTAAATGTGGGGAAAAAAAAAGGTGAGAAAAGCCAGGAACATTTTTTTGCCTTTTCTTTTTTCTAAGTGTGACATTAATATTAAGTTTAGTTATAAGTATTATTTAATAACAGCAAGAGTTAAAAGAAGTATATTAGACCAAATTGTCACAGGGGGGAAAAGAAGGAAGATGAATATGGTGCAAGAATTGAAGAAGGAAATGAAAAGCTTTAGAAAACCTGACGTGATCAGCTCCTTTAGGCCACACCTGAAAAGTATGAGGAAGCAAATGCAGGAAACGCTGCAAATTTTCCACTTTGTTTGTGTGAGAAAAACATCATTATTAAAAGATTTAGTAATAACTAACAAATTCCTTCCACAAAAAATGAATGTGATGCAAAAAGACTTTTCAAAAATGAGAATGAATAGCCGTAAAGACAAGAGGAACTGGGAGGTTTTACTGTCTCCGTTTTGGACCAAATGCAGCTTGTTTGCAGAAGTTAGCTGTGCAATAATTGCACTTTAAATTTCAACACTCTGAAATGGGGAAAAAAACCTTCCCAAAGTGGTCTTAGTGGGTAATGTAGCAAAAAACACAGCAATGCAAAGAGAAAAGTAACACGATCCCATCACTGATTTCTCACCGATGCGCCCATGATGATGAAGACATGAACATCAGACTGATGGAACTCTTTATCTTCATACAGCTCTTTCCGCAGCTCCCCAAATACCTCGGAGCGAGAAAGGGGAATGGAGCTCATTTTCTCTAGAAAACAAACAGAAAATACTTCACGTGTGATAAATAATCAAAAAGATTAATAGTGGTTGCCTACAGCATTGTAGCCCCTCAGCTGCATTGTTTTATTCAAATAAATGTGCACTATATGCGTGTTGTACGTTCACATAGAGGGAATATTTAAATCAGTAAAATTGCTTTTTAAAAATATAAAAGATAAAGAAGTATAATATATGGTCCAAAGAAAGGAGAAGTTTCGAGGAATATTTCTCATTTATCACGAACCGTTTACACATAATCCATCCTTAAATCTTTGACAGCTTGCTTTGCATTTAAAAGAGATGATCTTCCTTGTTTCAAAGGAACAGAAATGCTTTTACTCCTTGTGATCACATGTTTATGTTGACATCAGAACCCTGATGAAGGGATCATTGTATTTTATATTGCTCTATTTGAATCCGTGTTCATTTGGTTTTGCTGCTGGTCTGCGGATAATATAAATATTCTTCACACTGTTTCATTTGAAAGTCATTAACTTTGTATGTAACTGTATAAACTCTAATTATTCAGAATAAACTCTAATTTTAACCATCACATGCAGAATAATAAATAAAGTATTGTTCCTATCATTCCAGAGCTACCAGTTCATTGATAAAATGATTAGAATTAATGGCTATTAGATTAGAATTTCCCATTTTTAATATTTAAGACGTGATCCATGTAGTGTCTTCCTCCTGATTAAGTAGCTGTGGTCTACTGACTGCTGACAGATGTCCCATGATGCATTGAGCACTTTGTTTTCATCTCTCTCCAACTTATCTTCTGGCACTAAATATGTATTTCTCCTCTTTCTGCAGGCGTTCTTGGACACGTGCATGCTCAGGAAGGCAATCTGTTAGTTTTAAGTTGGATATTGGCTCAAACTGATGCGTCTATAAAGTGCCCTGAGATGACGTTGTTGTAAAACTTTACACAAATTAACCTGATAAAGCTGAATTGTCTGGAATAAGTGCTGTAAAAAGTAAATGAATGTTGTTTTGCAACAAAGGAAACCATCTTCCTTTCTTCAGAGTCCCTACAAGAATCAGTTTCAACATGATGTTTGCAGGATTTTGCAACTGCATTATCACAAAAAAAAAAAAAAAAACTGAGAGATTTTAAAGGTTTTCAGGACTGACTGGCCTTCATATACTTGTCTGGACAGATTATAACTGATCATTTGTATACATTAAAGGAGCGTTCTCCACCACTTAATCTGAAACATCCCAGAACACAACAAACACAAACAGGCAGAAATATTATCAGTACATGGGGGGTACTTTCTGGTATCAAAACTTACACTTTCACCTCAGTAAATAAACTTTTTAATGTTTGTTTCTTTTTAAAAAAAATAAATTTAGTATAGTTGCAAATTACAAGCAACTTCAGAAAAGTCTTTTAGGGATCACATATCATCACATTTTCATCTTGACCATACAAGTTCCTGGTGATAAACCCTTACAGGGTGGCATTAAAATGAAAAATAGATTAATAAAAACACCACAGAAAAATCTAATCTGGCATTCCTGAGTTTTAATTCCCAGTTTTATCCGGTTTTTAAAGAAAAATCACTGTAAACAGATTATTTTGGAACAAAAAGAAGGCACTTCAAGCCATAACTTTAAACTTAAACACAGATCACACATTTTAAAAGGTGTAGAAAATTAATATTAAGACTTCATACCCAGAATGAAGACTTAAACCTCTTAAACAAAAATGGACAAAAAACATTTAAAGCAAGTAGAAATATCTAATAAACAGAATGAATTCATAACATTATGTGCAGTTAATTGTATACTAACAGATTCCTTTGTCCTCTATTTACATTAAACCTAATGAGAAACTTTTAGGGACTAAATTAACCTGAGCAGACCCTCCTTATTGTAAACTGCAGGTTGAACCAGGAAGGCCTATCTGATTGAAAATTTCACCACAAACTTCTCCAATTACTCATTTATTTTCACACGTTTCAATTTTAGATGCTGCTTCTTTTAAAAGCTCATCAACATTAATATATAACTAAGTTATTTGTTAAGACTGACATCCCATTGGTGCAAATAGCTAATAAGAAATAGCTAAACACACACACACACACACACACACACAAATATAATGATATTAGTCGAATCCTCCTCAAATCCCGTATTTAGAGGGTTAATTTTAACTACACAACACTGAAGAAGCAGGATGCGATCACAAACATTTAGGATAAGCCAGTCGCTTTGTCGCAATATAATAACTATGAATACACACCCATATTATTTTAATATTAAACTGGACAACTAACCTTTTACTCGCCTTGTCATTAGCCTCGTCTGACAAGCAGCTTTAACCCGACTTAAGAAACACAAACTACCGCTCCCCGCTAGCGAGTAGCTCCTAGCTTACGCTAGCTAACGTAAAGCTTAATTAAATGCGAGTAGCTACACAAGTACAGCGAATACGAGCGCTACTCACAGAAGATGAAAACCTGCCAATTAAACCCTGCAGACCGACTCACAGGAAGCAGCTTTTACAGAAGACAGCCAAGCCCTGGTCGTGCGCGTTTGTTTGTCCTGCCTACTTCCCTGTTCAAGTGACAAAGCAGAATTGAGAGATTTTATTGGTTTGAGAGAAACTTACCAGCACTCGCTCGAGATCCCATCACTGTCTAGGCCGGTGACGTCACTGACTCTGCCGGTGGGCGGTGCTTAGTTGAGCAGACTCCGCCTCTTTGTTTCTTTTTTTTTAGCTGTCCTGTCCAGCATAGAGGCAGAATGAGGATCTGTCCGCTGTATCATGCTGATATTTATTATATCAAGAGGAACTATATGTATATACTTGTTAGGCTTTACACGATCAGGATTTTAGGGGCCGATCACCGATCAGAGACCTTAAAAAAACCGATCACCGATCCGATC
>JBAMHX010000015.1:6813147-6823436 GCA_037177515.1 Pseudomugil tenellus
AATCCAGTCTACTGGAGATGAAAGCATGGATGAGTTTCTCCTGGTCTTACTGGGAGACTAAACCTTTAATTCTGTTGATGTTTCTGATGGTAAAAATATTTTTTAGTTAAAAAGAACCAAAATGTAAGGATTAGCACAAGCCTTCAAAATTTTCACCCAAAAGCCCATAACAACTCATCTGATGGTTAAACCTAAACAATGGGAAGAATTACTTTATTTTGAATTTGATGGCAGCAACAGTTCTGAAAAAGAGTTGGACAGGGGCATGATTGTTTTAAACATTAGCGACGTTTGGAGACCAGTTTTACAAGAGGAATGTTGTCATGTTCTGGTCTGAGGCAGAAATCTATCAGCTCAACAGTTCTGCGCCTTTGTTGCTGGATTTCTTTGTTTCATGGCGCTTCAAATGTTTTCTGTTGGTGAAAGGTCTGGATTGCAAACTGGCCAGTTCAATGCCTGAATTCTGCAGTTGTGATGCATGCGGCATGAGGTTTAGCAGCGTCTTGCTGAAATATGCACGGTCGTCCTTTAAAGAGATGTTGTCTGGATGAGGTGTTGCCTGTATGGTTCATATTAGATGCAGCCTTTGCAGAGGTGGGAGCTGCTAACATAGGTACAAAGACATTATTGTAACCCCATGCCATCAAAGGTGCTTTTGAACTGCCTGCTGATAAAAAGCTTAATAATTTTTTTTTTCCCGTGGGTTCTAAAAACAGCTCAAATATTGATCTATCTGACCACAGAGCAGCGGCGTGAGCTTTGGCCCATGAGAAGATAATCATGTTTCTGGATCGTGTTCATACATGGCAGCTTTAACCTGCATTCATTGCACAGTGATTTGTGTTTACAGACTGATTTCTACAAGCGTTCCTGACCCCAGGGAGTGATTTCCAAAAGATAATCATGTCTTTTTTTATTGTGTACTGTCTGAGAGCCTGAAGATAAGCACCATCCAGTTTTTGCATTTGACTTTGACCCTGTGCAGAGATCTTTACAGTCTTTTTTTATATTAAATAGTGATATCAACAGTCTCTTTTTATATGAATAAAATCCATCCATCCATTATCTATCGGGGTTGCGGGATATGAATAAAACTTTTTCTAAAATTGCTTTAACATTTTTAATGCACTGGCGAACCTTTGCATATTTTTAAATCTGAGGGTCTGTGCCTCTTTGAAATATTTGTTTTATATGATACTGTCCTGTTGCTGTTAACATAACTAGTTGCAAATGCTCTTCCGGTTGACTTTGATCTGTGCCCATTTCTTTTCCAGTCTTTACTTGTCTCTTTTCCAGTTTGGTTTGAAAAATGTTGCTGTCATCAAGATAACAACAAATTCATATTTTTGTAGGAAATGGTAATCAGTTTAAGCATCTTATATGCTGGTTATTATACATTGGGTATATTGTTAAAGGGCTGCACGGTGGTGCAGGTGGTTAGCAATTAGCATTGTGGTGAGTTGCAGGTTTGAATTTCGACTCAGGCGGTGGCCTGTCTGTGTGGAGTTTGCATGTTCTTCCCGTGTTAGCGTGGGTTCTCTCCGGGTTCTCCGTCTTCCTCAGACAGTCCAAAGACATGCAGCTTGGGGATAGACCGATTGGAGACTCTAAATTGCCCATAGAAGTGAATGTGTGTGTGTGTGGTTGTTTGTCTGTGTGTGTTGGCCCTGTGATGGACTGGCGACCTGTCCTGGGCGTACCCCGCCTCTCGCCCTATGTCGGCTGGGATTGATCGATCAGGGACTAAGCGGTAGATAATGGATGAATAAATATGTGTCGACGACATTTCCAAACCCCTGTATTCTGTTTTTGTTTGTTTGCCTTGTTTTGTTTTCATTTTGCACAAATGTAAACAAATGCATTCCTTTCTTTTTTAGGAACTGGAGTGATATTTAAAATATATCCCAGTAAACACACTTTTAAAAAAGCAACATCAGGCAACAAGGTTTTTTGTAATAAGTACAGAATATAACATCAGTCACAGCAAAAAATAATACTACCCATTAAAACATGTCTTTTTAAACACAACTTAATCCTTATTCGTTCTTATTTACTTGCATCTACCTGATTGGATATGTCTCATTCTTTCGACGTTTTTTCTCCTCTTCAGGGATGGCCTCCCATCCAAAAGTAAGTCTCCAGTTAAAAATTCCTCTGGTGTAATGTTGTGATTTAGGGACTGGCTTATTGAACTTTAGGTCGTGTTGGTCTATACTGGCGATCTTTGGGCTCACCACAGCTGTAGGACACTCTGCAATTCGAGCAAGAAGAGGTTCCAGCCATCCAGGAAAGCATTCACCTGGGTATGAAAGATAATAATTTAATAATGTATACCGGGAAAAGTCCACTATGTACTTTTTTCATGATGTCTCTCTCTGATCTCTCTGTCTGCTCTCTATGTTACTTGATGACATTTCCTAATCATGACACTGACGTAGCATTCCGGCACACAAACAATCAATCAAAACACAGCAATGCAGGAAATTTTTGGTTACTAAAAACACAATGAAGAGGACTATAATAAGATCAGCAAACTGATCAACAAACATCTGTGTTATGAAAATAAGTATGCTGGTTCAACCACATCCACCTTAAAACACACCTGAGAGGTTATCACTGGAATGTGAGAAGAGTTTAGAGCCACAGCAGGGTAACGGTAGCTTGTTATTACTGTAACTGGCTTTCCTGGGGTTCAGTTTAATAAAGACTTGATAAGAAAACAATAAATGAGACAAGACATCCAATATTTCATTCTGAGAAGATTGTAGTTTGTTTATCAAGTCTGAAACTACAAATCTCACCAACAGGAGCAACAGGCGGCCAAGTCTGAGGGGACAAACGTCCTGCTTGACTTCAAAATGCTAAAAAAAAAGATGACATGTCACACTACTTTTGTACTAAGATAATGTATTCAGAAGAAGGTCACCTTCACTGAACACTATGTAGAGGAATTTCATGTATTAGCTTAATTACCTCGCTCTTAATTAATGTCTAGTTAAAAGGTCTGGCCATAAGGCTCCTAAACTGATGTCATTCTGACCTTTAGTAAACCATCTGCAAGGCCTGCGTCCTTCTATCAGGGAAATGTTTAGGCTGAGACCTTCGTCCTGTTGTTGCACATGACCAAAGTCTTTAAACAAAGGTGCGCCTAGTTGACTAGGACAGAATAATTCCAAACTTCTGTGTGACGACAGATCTCTGGAGGGATTCTCCTGGGTTATGACCACGTAGCATGTCTGTATGTCTTAATGTTTTGTCCCTTCATGTTTTAATGTTTAATGTATGTTCAACTTCTTTTATTTTCATTATTAAATTAATATTCTTCTCAATCTAAAGAAACCAGTATCCTCATCCTTGACGGGAATAACGGTCATCTACAACTATTTCCATAAACTGTGACTTTGCCATGATGATGTCAAACTGGGATCTAACTGGGATTAGGTCCAACATTAACAACATGGTTTTACAGGGTCTATTTATCAGATACAGCTGTTTTCGAACGAGGGATGTAAATTATAGTTATTAGGCCTGCAAGTTTTGAAATAAAATAGTTAAAACATTGAGATATTTTTATTACCAGTAAATAAGAAAATTTAAATCCCTATTATCTGTGCTTGTCTCACAGTTATTTAAAGCCCTTTAAAATATTAAGATGTTCCTGATGCATACATGTAGGAATAACAAACTGTCAACCTCTTGAGTCACTGTCCTGCAGGTTTTACACGATTACCTGCTAATTCATATTGTTATTGAATCAGTAAGACGCTTCTGCAGAACTTGACAACAAGCTGTGTTTTTGATCATGCAATAAACTGAAGTAATAGTTTTGAAATTTCTCAGTGAGTTCAGATGGATTGGATAAGTTATGTTACAAGCATATTCAGGTCTCAATACATTTCCATGTTTTATGAATTAACTAAAGGAAAGAAATTGCCCGGAGGAGATGGATGGGAGTTTGTAAGTTTAACTTAAAGATCCGAGGTGTTGCAAAATGCTGGTAGTTAAAGGTTTAGTACAGAATTTAAATTAACTGGATATGATAATGCAGTCTGATAAGCAGACCACACAGCAGATTACTCATTACAACTAGTAGAGGCTTGCACTGACTTGGACTTGCAAAAAGTGACTTGTGAACCTTTCTGGTAAAAAGCATTAACTTAATATTGTAATTATCTAATTATTTATTCAAGTAGATTTTCTGTATGCTGCATGTAAAAATAAGCGTGTTTATCATGATGGGGTACATACAGTGGGAATCCAGGAAGGTGAGGACTTGCCCTCTTGCAGCCTGCGCCCCCATAAGCCTGGCTGCAACCAATCCTTTCCTTTCCGTCTGACGTAAAATATGCACTATATGCAACTGCTTCACGTACTCATCCAGAGGGGTCTTCAGGTGATCTGTGGACAGTTACAGGTAGGTGAATCCAAATTGTGACAAACCAGCTCCATCAGTGATATTGTGTGTTTACAGATAGCAGCCACACAAATTTCTAACTTAGTGTCTTTATAAAGGTTTTTAAAGATATTTGCAGTCAACAGGTGGATTCAGTTTGAGTAATGCTCCTGTTAGTGCACTTAAGACCAATATAACATTATTTTTATTTTTTAGTTTTTGTCTCCAGAGCAGCCCAACAGAAAAATCCTGAGATGTAAACCCAAAAGATTTAAAAGCTACTTTCTGGCTCTACTGACACGAGGAAACAGAATAAATGTCCCCCTGTATATAAATATCAGGCATTTGTATTTTAAGTGACACCAACATACCAACATCGACCACACAACCATTCTGTCTTTTAGACTAGTAATCTCCTCATCCTAAAACAGTTCACTGATGTAGAACAAGCTGTTCATTTCTGTATAATTAAAAAAATAACCTCAATGATCAGATGTTTTTAATTCACACTGATCAGCAGGACAAACTCTGCAGACCATTCCAATACTGGTTTATCTTTCTCTTAGACACATGTCCTGCTCTGGCTGATGGGTAAACAGTCGGGTGCATACAAACCTGTAGTTTGTATGGCATAGAGAAGTAGATAAGGTGAGAATCTGAGCATTTAATTCATTTATCCTTTTTAATAAACATTTTAATCACCTTTTATGTTTGAGTTATTGCTGATGGGATGAGTCTCAGTCAACACACGTCTGTTTAGTACACAGAGAATCTGGTGATTCTTGCTATGATTTTTATGGAATAAGATAATCTTTTGATATCATGCTGCTGTCATGCCCTGCTCCGGACTCTACCAGCCCAATCACCATCACCTGCCACCAGACTCGTCATCCCAGATCACCTGAACCTTTTCCTGATTCACTCACAGCTTTAAACCCCTCAGCTCACCAGTCGCTCCTTCGTCGGACATTGAATGTATGAATGTCTCATCAACCGATCCTCATTCCTGCTGCTCCTGGCTTTCCCTGTTCTGGATTCCCCACAGCCTGACTTCCTGCTCCGTGTCCCTGCATCCCTCCTGGACTCCTCCACCTTCCTACAGGTTTTTGTTCATCCCTCCTTACTTCCAATAAATCCTGTTAACCTTCCGTTTGGCTCTGGCTCTCCATCGTTACAGCTACTTGGGCTGCTTTGTCACATTTAAAATATGGTTAAGAAATGATTAATATACAGGTAAATGTCAGGAAATTAGAATATTATGAAAAAAGTTTAATATCCTAACCAAGTATTGAGTGTATGGAAAGAACATACTTTTCAGAAGCCTGACATTTCTGTTTAAAATATCCTTTTTAAAATGATCTTATGTAATATTCTAATTTGTTGAAACACTGCATTTTATTTTTTGTTATCTATAAGTCAAAATTATCAATATTTCAAAGAATGAATGGTTGAAATGTTTAACTGTATTTGTAATGAATCTATGATAAATGAGGTTTCACATTCTGAAATGACGATGAAGATAAAGTATATTTAAGTTTTTCATAATCAAATTTCCTGAAATGTACTTGTATTATCTGACCGAGTTTAGCAAAAAGTGATTCTTCGTGTCTTGGAAACTAAAAAAACCCACTTAGGTCAGATTTGTCTTTATTTAGATCATTTCCCTGCTGTAAATGTTTCTAGTATACATATCACTACGGTAAATATCTGCTGATTATTGTTAATATAGCTAATATGTGTTTCCCTTAGTTTAAGTCATTTTTTTAAATTATGTTAATTTTCATTATGTGAAACATTTAATTCAACCTTATTTATATAATAGAGCTACTTCACAACATTTCTACAGACACATTCGGTCAACCTCATTCATAGTAAACAGCCTAGTTAAGAAAAAGCAGCTGAGTGGATTGAATTTTGACTTTGATCTAATATCCCACCCTGAGCACAACATGTGTACTCCAGATGCAATATTCTTAATACGTTATAGAGCACCATTATTGCACTCACCGTCTGTACTGGCATCATCCACCAGTAAGACCTCATTCAGGAGGACAGCAGGAGCTGTGTGTAACACACTGTAGACTGTCCTGAGCAGAGTGGACCAGGCCTCATTATGAAACACTATGATCACGCTGGTGGTCGGGAGACCGGGACATCTCCAGAATTTTTGCTCCAAGCAGCTGTCAGAACCAAACTGAAAGTTAACAAGTAGCAGCTTTTTAAAATGTACACTTCCTCTTGGTCGGTATGAGCTGTGGTTTAGATCAGTGTTTCCTAATTGTCCTCATGTACCACTGCCCTGCATGTTTTAGAGACAACTCTTCTTTGATTCACCAAAAAAAAAAAATGAATGGCTCATGAAAGGCTTGTAAAGAACTTAAAGAGAACGTTCGTGAACCTGACTCCCTTGTGTTGTCTACATGTCTAAGACATGCAGGGCACTGGTTTAAAGATAAGGGCTGGGAAACACTGATAAAGCTAACAAGCATAAGGGTGCTCACTCTGAATGCCGTGTATCTTTGCCCAAATCACGGTGTAGAGAGATGTGATCACTGGCAAACTGGTTGAACTGGTTTTTAGCAAATCCTCGTAGCTCTTCTTTGCGTTCATTATTACTCATCTGAGGTGATACAAATGGTTTTCCACCTGCACCCTGTGCCCTGGGATCCTGCAGAGGCCTCTGAAGATGAGGTTTGAGCTCCTCTTTACTGTAAAATCCAGTAGGACAGTCAGTCCTCGGGGGATAAATACACACGCCAACACGCTGGAGGATGGATCCTTCTAGTGTCCCTGCGTGTCCCTCAGGAAGGAATGAGGATTGAGGTGTGGCTGTGTAGCTGATGTAGTAATAAATGATGAAAAGCAAACTCAGAAAGCAGGGAACTGCTAGCTTCTTTGAACGTGTGAGTCGACAACAAGAAAAGCGCATGATATTCCGAATAAAAGCAGCAACCTAAACCAGAAATGAAAACATGTCAATAAATACTGACGACATAAAAGATAAAGTGTGAAGTAATGCTGATATTTTCTTTATTGTACCCTAAAATCTCATATGTATAATATAATTTGATAGATGTATTTAAATGTTCACATTCTGTCAACTTTACTCCCACAGAGGTTATAGAAAAAATTCTATTAATATAAGTCTAAGTTTCTGAATTGTCTTTATGTGAAATAAAATTTCTTATGAACCCTAAAAAACTTACCCCAACAGGGTTATGTGTTAAACAACAAGGACGCTTCAAATACTTAAGTACTTACAGAAACTTCTGAGGTTCTTCTGCCTGCTCTCTCCTTCCCTGAGTACCAAAAACTACCCAAGTGCTCAGCTGTGCTGCTGTGCGTCTACACACCACATTAGTCAGACGAATGACTGCTCAAACCGGTTGAAAAACCTGACTCAGACTACTGTTGGGGTTTGCATGCTAGATCACGTGCTTTGAAATCTTATTGGTCTTTTGGTTTCAGTTCTTCAAAGCTGCATTTAATACATTATAGACAAGGATAGTGACATTTTTAGAGTTGTATCTCCAAATTTTTAACTTGTACATGTGTTTTGTAACATAAGTATTAATTCTGCATTCAGAAAACAGAAGAGCAAATCAAGAAATTGAAGTCAAACATGCTAATATGCATTCCTTGTATGTGTTGGAGATTCCTGTTGTCCTCCTTGTGTATGACGACATAATGGGAAACATGAGAAAGATTAAAGATGACAATATACTATAGGAAGGAAATTTCTTCTTTTTTTAGAAAAAGTAAAGGTGGAAGATTATTTTTGGCCTGAATGAAGAAAATTTAATATATTTAAATAGAAGAATGGACTTTTTGAGGCGCTGCAGGAAGTATCATATGTACTGTAGTTGCTCCACCTTCAGAGGGAGACATTTTGCTGCCAACACAGCACAGAAATGTTCTTACATTTAAAACTTTTTACATACAACATTTGAAATTCTGCCTTTTGTTTTTACACATCTCTGCATAAGTTTGAGTCAATGGAAGTCCTTTGTCACTCCTTTGTCACCTCGTCTCTGGTCATTCTTTTATAGTTGAACAAGCTCAAGAGGCACTTTCACAAAGCACAACCCGACTAGATAATGCATCTCTGGAGAGACGTGTGAATGCTCATACTGCTGAATCTGTTGAGCTGGAGGTTTTAAAATAATTTGCTGGAAACTTAAAATGTTAAAGAATAATTTGAACAATTTGAATAATGTGAACCTGTCCCGCCCGCACTGAGCAGCCAGAGAGGCGCCGTGCGTGCAGGGGGCATGTCTCTTGACGAGAGCGCAGCAGCCACATGCACACTTCCTGGATGAGATGGCACGCTAAAATTTTCCGACAGGGGAGGGGGGAGATTGCTCTGTTTAAGCTGCACTCTTCTTTTTAAAGTGATAAAACTACAAAAACTTATGGATAAAACATAAAACTACTTCCGGGATTGTTTTATCACTTATCCACCACTTTCTTGACGGACACCGTTTCCATAATTCATTGCGTAAAAAATTGTTTCGCTCTTCCGGGTACATTAAAAATAAATATTAAACTACTACAGTTTTAAAAGGTAATACTGCTTCAGAAAAAACTTAAAAATAACATTTTCATTACTCAAACAATGGCCAAATCTCAAAGGTGGATACACGGGTCGTATTTTAATCAAAAGAAGACAGAACGGAGAGATTATTGTCCCATCGTCTACTCTAACATAATGGCCAGATGACAGTTCTGGGCTCCAGTTGTTTAGCTCCGTTCACGCGATCAGGATTCAGGATGTTAAAAATTTGGGTTTCTTCTGGGTCTATTGTTGCTTCCATGTCCCAGCTTCCTTTTATGTTTCACTGAAATCGTTTTAAACTTAATTTATTTTCATTAGCTAGTCGAAGTGACAGCTAGCTACGATCTCTGCTGTCACTTGATATTTACTTTGGCAAGCTGCCAAAAAGTGCTTCTGGCAGAGATCCAATGTAAATAGGATCCTGTAGCAGAGTATTTATGGTTTTATTTTCAATTTCTTTCATGCTATCTAGTTAGCCTTTGCTTCTAATTAGCTGCTGATCGTTCGTAGTTCAGATATAATTCTCAGTCTGGATGCAGTTGTGTCGGTTTATGATCAATGAAATAATAAGAGCAGAAGAAGATCCTCTTGGCGGGTGTTTAACTTCAGCACTGCGACTCATTATTGTGAAATCACCTCATCTCTCTGCATCATCTTGCGAGTGACTTTATGGTCGTAACATGCTCCATTCTTAAAATTAATAAAAGTTTCCTCGAGTTTTGTATGTATCCAACAACAGCACAGGTCGTCCCAGAACTCATTTCCGTGAATGTTTTAAATCGCCCTTCTAAAATATGCGTTTTTCCATTCCTTTAGCAAGGACTGGAAGTGATGACCCGGATCAGGGGAGAAAAGGTGTCATGGCAACCTCCAGTGTTTTGCTCAGAAGGTGGTGAAGGTTAAAAGCTCCATTTTGCATAACATGGCCCCTTTAATGCTGGACAAGACAAATATATTAAACAGAAGAATAATTTGAAAAGCCAATTTATATTTGTTTTAAGAATTTAAAAATATCGGAGGTCAATATCTCAACATTGCGTCTTTTTAAACTGTGAAATTACCAAAAAAGCTCAACATCACCTAAGTAATCTGAAGCCTTGTTAACATTCTGAATGATCAGCGCAAGAGCCATTTTTGAGATGTTCCTAGTTTGACTTGTAGGGGGCACTCTTTAATTGATAGACTCGTAGATTAATTGATAGATTAATGGATAGACTCAATTGATAGATTATTGGTTTAAGTGAACACATTCCATTACATTTTGCATACCGTAATGGGCTTGGGGTTGAAGACGCCATCATCTACCTGCTTCACAGAGCCCACTCTCATCTGGACCAGTCA
>JBAMHX010000015.1:6823536-6838304 GCA_037177515.1 Pseudomugil tenellus
TCTGCTAGGCAGCAGCATCAGAACCAGAGACTTGAAAAGAATCAACAAACTGATGAAGAAAGCTGGTTCTGTGATCGGAGTAACTCTGGAGCCGCTGGAGCTGACCATCCAAAAGGGAATGCTGCACAAGTTGATGAAGATGATGGAGGATTCTTCAAAACATTTCCATAACACAGTGATCAAACAACAGAGTGTGTTCAGTCAGAGGCTTGTTCAGGTTCGATGCAGGACTGAGAGGTAAAGAAGATAATTTCTTCCAGCAGCCATCAACATCAAGAACAAAACCATTTGATTATTGTTTTCTTTTCTTAAAAAGACACTACAATTTGAATTTCCCTGAAAAGGGATAAGTAAAGTAATTTCATTAATTCTTTTTTTTTAACGTGTCTTGTCCAGCATCTAGGCAGGCAAAATGATGATCTGACTGCTATGTTGTGCTGAGCAATTTTGCTCTGTCAAGAGGATGTTTCTGTATATATGCATATACAAAGATCCTCTTGATAATCAGAATTCTTTATTTTATATTTATTTATTTATTTTTGAATGTATATTCATTGCTGGACTGACCGGAAAAGACAGAAAAGGAAAAAGAAAGTACAACCCCAATAGAAGAAAGTACAGACACCACAGAAGAAAAAAAAACCCTGTAATCCAACCAGATACCATTCCATTCGCTACACCTGTATTTAGAGCTAAAGTGTCTCATGGGATCCCGCAGAGTCAGGATCCACCAGAATTAATTTCATTAATTCATTCAAATAATAAGCCACAATGAAACAGATTTCAGGTGCTGCTACATGGGGAACAAACAAGTTTCATTATTTTTTTGTGTTATTGTTGCATAGCCCACTATAGATGATGAGAAAGGTTTAAGATTTTTGGATAAGTAACTAAGATTCACAGCATCGTAAAGTATGGCGAACGGACATTTTTATTATCAAACACAAAAGGACAACATAAGGGTGACATGCCAAGCGCGTCAAGAGCACCTCAGTGGTTATTAGCCTCTATAAACCTTAATCATTCACTCCAGATCTCTTGGGGTCCTACAGGCGTTAGATGCTTCCCTGCTGCAACTCACCTGACTCAGATTAATGGGTCCTTGGTGGATCATACAGCATTTAACAAGAAGCTGTTGGAGGAACATTTCATTTAAATCAGGAGACTCACAGCAGGGAAGCATCTAAAACCTGCAGGATGCTGGTGCAAATGCTCCAGAGTCAATGCTTTAGATGGAAGAGTGTGAAAGAAGATTTGATGTTGAAGAGAATTCAAACTTTGTCTTTGTTTAAATCCATTTCACGTCAGTGTGTCCTGAGGATCAGGACAGAGAAACACTGTCTGAAAGATCGGACTAGTTTGATCTGTGAATGGTTTTCATTTTTAGAAACATGTGCAAGTAGCACTGGACATGAGTTAATGTGTGTGTGTGTGTTTGTGTGTGTGTGTGTGTGTGGTGTGTGGTGTGTGTGTGTGTGTGTGTGAGAGAGAGAGTGAGAGAGAGAGAGATTCTTGCTCCATGTGTTGTCTACTGAGGTCTAAATGTTTTAGATCTTCAGTCAATGATGTAAAAGATCAGCTGCTTGATATCATCATAATGCATTCCTATTGTGTGTGTGTGTGTTTGTGTGTGTGTGTGTGTGTCTTCTGAACACGGCCTGGGAGTTGTGTGTCTCTTTGTTGTCACCATGATGGTATAAGTGCAGGAATCTGTCTGTGTAAGGCTGCCAAAGTCACTGAAACCTCTTCATTAAAATATAAAAAACACTGAACAGATATGTTTTCTTTTGTTTAGTGTGCATGTGAAAAAATATTGATATTACAGGATGTGAAAAAGAAGATATCTGGATAATTTACATTCAGCTGTGTGGAAATCAAGCTTAACCAGACTTAACTGTGTGAAAAAAAGAATAGAAATGAAAAAAGCTTCAGCTGTAAGTAACCTTTTGTCTTGCAGCAGAATATTAAACTTCTGTTCTGGGACACATTTCATGAGATTTCATGATGTAGTTATCAATTGTTTTTGATGAGAAAAAGATGGACGCAGTCATGGTAGTCAAAGGAAACCTGATCACTATCAAACTTTTTTCTTTTTTGTTAAAAAGACATTGATCCATCCCCTGTAAAAAAAGCTTAAAATGTCCCAAATTCTACTAAATGTACTTTGATAAGAGCTAAAGCTCAGTTAAATGTCCAGCAGAGATACTTTTATATCGAGGCTTTTCATTTGAAATTAACAGGTGTTTTAACATGTGATATAGTTTGGACAGCATGCTTTGAATCCTTAGCCAACTTTCCATAGACAGAGAACCACCATGTCAGCCAGTATTTTAATTTTTTCATGGATTACCTAAAAATGAATATGTAAAACCATAACGCTGCCAGATCTGTGCTTCACTGCAGGAACTCTGCACTCATGGTTATTGCCAGGCTCTGAGCTGGACTTGCATCTTGCTCGCTCCTTACTCAGCTTTTTTTTTTGCAAGTTTAATCTTGTAATTCTGTGTCAGAGCAGCAAAACTTTCTTTCTCTTTGATGCCAATCATGTACTGTGATCCATCCTTTATCATCTTAAAGATCTCATAGTTTGATGTTCAGCAGCTGCTGTTGGAAAATACTTTATAAATAAAGTTGACTTGGCTTGAAGTTATCTATTTTTCAAAGCTGAAATTTCCAAGTAGCATCCTCATCCAACCTCAGAAGGTTGACCACGCTGATCTGTTTAATGGTGAGTAAGGGTAAATTCACTGTATCCTCCTTTATCTATGGTCACAATCTGATCTTTTTGTTCTTCTGCTGATTCTTTTGTGTGTAAAGCATAACCTGTTTATTTTCATTCGCTTATTTCTTAGTGTTCATGAGGTGAATGATTATTTTCCAATAATCATTTTTAGTTCTGACAGATAACTTCATAGCGATATGTAGTTTCTGCTTATTTAAAAATAGATATTAGCTTTTCTTTTTTAGTTACATGTACATATTTCTATTGTTGGGCTTAATAAGTATTACTATACACACACAAACACACAGATGAGCCATTGATTTTTTTTTATTTTTCTTTTCAAGGGGAAATGTTATTTTTCTCTTTGTCATAGTCCTCAACTCTTCTTGTCCTTCAACTTAGCAAAAACACTCCCCTTTAAACTCCTCCAACTCAGGGAAAATACAAATAAAACAAAACAAACGAAACAAAAAAAACAAATACGGAAGGATTCATCAAGCCTGAGCAAAACACTGTTTCAGTAGTATGGGGGACAGCTTTCCTCCCTGCTCCTGTCTCCCCCCCACCCCCCGCCAAAATCATCCCAAGAGTTAACAATCAACACAAGTCTATGGACAGCCAATAGAAATAGAATACATACAATGAACATCTTTATAAACTCATGTCCATTCTATAAACGCTCTGCTTATATGAATCATTCTTCATAGGTCACAGTTCATGTGATAGTTGGTGATCTCAGTTACATTACTGTCCTTGCGTGCTCCCACCATGCCCGAGCCCAAATTTCATTGCACAGAACCAATAGCACAAGGCCGTGTGAGCTGGCCGCGGTACGAACGCGATCAACTGTTGGCTGCCAGTGATGAGTGTGCGGGAAGAGCGTACTCAGTGCTGATTTCTCCAATTTACAAAGAGATGTGCTGGAGAAATTAAGATCATTTTGCAATAATTAGCAAGTGGAGTCAGAAATGCTGCCAACGACTTCTTTCTCTCTAGGAGGAGCAGTCGGCGCCGGGTAAGCAGGCACACGTATTATTTATTAAAGTTATTCTGTGACTTGTTCTATATTGACTTAAGGCAATCAAAATAGTTCATCCAATCGTTGCTAAAAGACTGAATAAATGTGGGATAATATGAGGAGCAAACGTGTAGCCCTGCTTATTCTGCTTTATCCTTTGCACTTAGTCTATTCCCACTTTAAACATTTGCATGTTTTCTGCTTCGCCTACATGACCCCACACCATTTGGGAGAGACTTTAACGTGGTCATACCAATCGCTGTGGCGGAGACTGAACGGCAGAACTCAAGTGACTGCAGTTGATCCGTTGGTACCAGCAAGCTTGATCTTTACAACAGGAGTTTTACAAGAAAGCGTGCTGATCTTTGATCCTTTTCATCGGAATGGAATCATCATATTAAGCATAATAATTAACCAGAATCATCGTAATAATAACAACATTAAGAATATACAAATGATGGATACAGAATTGATACAAAATACCCTACGTTGAAACGAACAAAAATGAAAACAAGATACCACAGTCGGACATGCTTCAAAGCAGTTATGTTTGGCAAGAAAGCAGTTTTGTTGTCTCATAAAAACCTCACAGTGAAAATAGTTATGCCCCTTCAGGATTACAAAGCACAGTATTCAGTCAAAATCAATGGATATTTCTTTCCTTCATCTATTTCTTCTTCATAGAAGAATCAGGCTGTGTGATGCCACTGTGATGAAATCCGAGGGTCCCCCCCCCCCCCCACCTGGAGGCTCTGGAACAAATTCCGCTGATGTATGTTCATTCATTTCCTTCTGCAACAAAAAGTACCTCTATGAAAGGGAAGGAGCAGTCGATGACAGGTATGCTGTTACAGCTGTAACAACCCGAAACGAGGATGAGGACAATCCTAATCCTACTGTAGCTTGATCCTCTTCCACTGCTCGGAAAAATAAAAATATAAACTTTTAACATCCTTGGTCGTCTTTAGTTATTTTTCATTTATTTCTTTAAGGGATTGAGGGCAATAATAGTTAGTTAAAATGAAAAATCTGCTCTCTGCTGCCTGAATAACAGACTAAATAAATAAATTCTACATATTCTATGAAAACAAAGGAGCAGCCTCCGCTGCCAGCTATTGGGCGAAAGAGCAGAGGGCTCAAGCCTTCTGTCCAAAAAAAACAGAAGTGGTGATCATTGCTGACTTCAGCGAGAACATATCAACATGTCCTGCCTTGCTTTTAGTTTATACTTTAGTCTTTGGTCAATATATTCCTCCTCAGTTTATACATATAGTCATACACACACAAATATGCATGTACATACACACTTATAAACGTGTAATAAACTGGATATTTGTGCACGTATGTGTTCACACATTTTAATAAAGGACCTTTAGCACAAAACATTGAGATCGAAATAAATAATTAATGCAGAAACAAAACATGAGTACCTGTTCAGAATTCATGTGAAATAAAAAATGACTCAAAACAATGCAAAGTAAAATAAAAAGTAGCCTTATGTACAGCGTTAATCTTCTTTTGACACAGGCTAAAAGGCGTTTGTTTAAATAAACAGACTTTGCATCTTTCAAGAAGCCTGAGAGAGGCTAGACATGAGAAAAACACGTGTCCTTCAACATGTATGTGGGCCAAAATGGCTGCCAAACGAGAACTGTTTCCTCTTATCAAGAACACTTTCCTTTTGAAGTCTTAGAAGTTCTTTTTTTTTCCTCTTTGCTTGGGATTCAAGTGATGGCGACTGAAGTTTTTAGCTGTTCGCTCGCGCTGTGAGTCCTCGCTCAGTAGTGCCGTGTCCTTGTAGTAGAGATCATCCCAGCATCTGCTGCTGTCATGGCTGCTAACTGTTGGGCAACCCATCGTTCAGGAAGTAGGTTGTCATTTCCCCTTTCCCTTTGACCTTAACGACTCCCCGACACTCCAACACATATCCTTTGCTTGCAAGCACCTGGTAGAGGTCTGTGGTCACCTGGGAAAAAGATCAACACGATAAACTAGGCAGTTCTCTTCAGCTCCACTGAGTTATTGTTTTAGATCTGTGGTTGCTACTTAAGTTCCTTTCAGACTTGCTCTGTTATCCGAACATTACGCGGACATTAACTTTTTGACCCTCATGTCTGAAAGGTAAAGTTCTGACATAAAGCGGGTAGATCTACGCAGACTTTACCTGCTTGAAAACCTAGTACAATGTCCGCTTAATTACCGAGTAAACTATCTCGTCCAGACATGCGGGTTAATGTGCGGACATTAACCTGGGGTGGTGGGAGGGGGAGATGGTAGGGCGCATGCTAATACGCAAAACTATGACGTAATTTCCTACAAAATGTAATAACAGAAGACTACAACCTAACATGAGTAACCGAGAGATAAGAAAATAGCAAGAAACTGGTGAGACAAGAAGTCAAAGAACTCCTGGCAGCAAGAATTATGAAAGTATAAGAAAATGTGTGCAGGGAACGACGTGGGATTCTGTCGTTTATGACGCATCAAAGCCAAGTTGGAGAAGCACCAGATAAATAAAACCAAAAATAAATAAATAAAACCAAGCAGCAAGCAGCTCAAAACTATGAAGCGGCAAAACCACAAGGTCAGCGACCATAACAGATGGCGATGCTAGCATGGAAGTAGACATCGACACTCAAAGACGTCCTGACGCGACAACAAATGAGCCATTTTCAACAAGTAAATTATATTCTGATCTAATATGTTTAATTGTTGTCACTGTCGCACAATGGTACATGATATCCTGTTTCCAGGATGACAGTCTTACACGCACATTTACCACCTATGTCTGATTGCAATTTAACGTGTAATCTTTGTAGCATGTCTGAATAAGCATGTCCGGGTAAAGTACGGGTGGTAAATTTCCCGACATTACTCCGGTACTATGTGAGAAAAGACCTTTATAGTTTAGATTAAATCTCAGCGATCTCTTTGAATACCAACAGCAGCAGGTATTTCAGTTCAAATAAAAAGTTGACTCTACAGGATCTGTCTGGAGGCTGAAACAGCCTGAAACAGCTGTACGAGCAGAAACCAGGACAGAGTGGTTCAAAATTGCGGAACAACATTGAGACATTGCAGGTTTGTATCCTTTAAAATACATGTAATAGTGTCTCAGAACTGATGATAACAGTAAAATAAAACTTATTATGTCAATGTGACTGAATTTCGGCAGCAACCAGTCAATACAAACGTTACATAGAAGCTACATTGTGGACTTTTCTGATGTCCTATCTGTAGCATACCTGTATGCGGTCAGGTACACCTGTGCTGTCCATGCGGCTGGCCACATTGACTGTGTTTCCCCAAATATCGTACTGGGGTTTCCGTGCCCCAATTACCCCTGCTACCACCGGCCCAATGTTCAAACCTGTTAAAACACACAAACATTGCTTTAATATGAGCTGCAGTGCTACCCGTCAACCATGTTGCTTTCTGCTTCACATTACCTATCTTCATCTGGAAGTTGTTGAAGGAATGCTCGTTGATGTACTTCATCTGCTCTCTCAGTCTCATGGCGTAGTCTGCTAGTGCAGTAATATGTGAGCGACCCTCTTTGTCATACGTGGAGTCATTGAGACCCGATGCTGCCATGTAGGTGGAACCAATAGTCTTGATCTTCTCTAGCTGCCTGTACTTCTCCTCGCTGATGATCTGAAAGGGGAAAAATCACTCAGTTCATTTGCACTTTTGCTATTTCCTGTTTATTCATCTTCTCTCTAACCTCTCTAATCTAATCAACTCTGCAGAGAGGGTTAGAAAGGAGCGAGGTTTACCTCATCGAAGTCAGCGATGATCTCGTTGAGCAGCCGCAGACACTCCACTCCCTCGTTGTTGGCCTCCAGCTCCACGTAGAACTCGGAGAAATTGCTGATGGAGGCAAACATGACGGCCACACACTCACAGGACTGGTAGTACAGCTCGTCGTTGCGCCGCTCACGAGCCAAAAAGTGAGCAGCTACATCCTTGGGCAGAATGTTATGGAGGAGGCGACGATTGTAAGCTTGTAGCTCCTCCATCTCCTCCTTCTCCTCTGTGGCCTGGAAGGAAAGATTCTTTATTAGATATATTCTGTGTCATTATTAAAGCAAGGGATACATATTACTGTGAGGCAGCTCATACAGTTTATAAATGGACAGCTTTAACAATGTTGATAAGAATAAGGAAAAGAATGTATTTGAGGCGGTTATAGTCCAACACCCCCCCAGTGGACACAAGTGTCTGTACCTGTAATTTCCACAGGAAGTCGAGGCGTGCAGTGGATTCAACCTGCTGGGCATGCAGGTACAGTGCCAGAACAAAGACTGTAAGGATTACTGGAGTCATGACCCGCAGAGACACCTTGGTCACAACAAATGGGCTGCAAAGAGATGAAACAGAGGCCTAAATGATAAAAGAGTGCTTTATATATCCCTTCACTGAAATATTTTTTATTATTTTGGGAGGGGAGAAATTGTTTTTGCATTAAAAGAACATTTAAAACCTTAAGTAACACAAAGTCAGATCTTACCACTGGTTTATAGTTTCATTGAAACTGGGCCTAAAATTACAAACAAAACAAATCATCTTTGTCAGTATAAATGAAGGTTGTTATTGTAACCATATAAAACTCTGAACAATTTGATCAAATACAAAACTTCTCCAGTATTTTATCAGAAAATTAACTTTAGGATCAAACACAGACTGGCTTTAGCCTTCATTTCACATGTTTAGCATCAATAAACACCTGTCAGCTATTACGTTAGGTCCACTCACAGTTCACAAATATGCTTTCCTGTCCTAAAATAAAACATCTTTAAGATGTATATCTTATGATGTTTAATTGCTGTCACAAAGACCTTACAACACACCACAAGCAAGAACAGTGGCCGGCTGCTCAGACATAGCACACAACATATTCATGCCAAGACAGAGCTATATTGATATATTTGTTAATATTACGCAATATAGCAAGACTTCATCAAATGAAAATGATTAAATATCATTTAAAATTGAAGCTGAAAGACTTATCTGAAAGTTTTTGTTTCATTTTGTCACAATGTTAATCAAAACCTTTTAGAAATAGTTTTTGTAGTAAAGCCTATTGATCAGGCCTGGATGCAGCTGATTGGTAATCATTTCACAATCACATTTTAAACCACAACACTAACACAAATACTTTGACCTTACATACATATCTTTTATATGAAAATACAAAAGCCAGATAAATTGAAATAAAAGCTAAAGCCATCTGTTTCTACTGAGTTAAAATGCCTTAAAATCTTAAAATATCATTTTAGATCGAACAATATAACTTACGATTGAGCAGTAGTTTCATTTAAATCACTGAAAAGAAACATAAATAGTATTAAAAAACATTCTTATCACACAAAATCATTCACGTTTTGTTTTGTTCTCCTATATTTACATTTCTTTATTTTTATTTTGCTCTGGCTTTCATAGAAAAAACAATGTCAATGTGAAAATGATTTCAAGAATAACGTGAAACAGCTCGCTGGTTTTAAAATTAGATGGAGTTTTTTCAATCAAAAAAGTTAAAAAAATGTGTATGTTTTTAAAAAATAAGGAAATGAGATTAAAATACAGGTATTTTCTGCAAAGTTTCAAACATCTGAAAACATTTTCAACATTTAAAGCAGAGAAAAAATGCTCATCACTACTGGGGATTTTTTTTTTCAGCGCAGCATCATGCCATCGGTGCATATGTTTGGGTCTCCCAACGGCTTTGCACTTACATGGCATTGGAGGTGACAAAGAGGTCTGCGTTGTCGAATAGTGCTACTTGTGGCCACTCTACCAGCAGCAGGAAGGTGAGCTGTATAAGCAGCATGAGGGCCAGCTTCCCTATGCTGCTGATCTGCAGGAACACGGAGCAGGCCAGCAGCGTCAGCAGCACGCTGTAGCTGAAATACTGGCACAAACAGGAGACAGCAGCAAGAAGCATCAGCAACAATACAACACAGACAAACACCAATGCAAATGTGACATTTTATTTCCAGTTTTAGAGGAAAAAAATGCAGCAAAGTGGTGACAAACAAATCAATTCACCTCAGGAAAGGGGCAGGAGGGGCCTTGGCTCGGACAACTCTCAAGACCCCCTTCGACAGACACATTCAAGCTGCGGATCAGACAGGGCGTCACCAGGGCTGCAGAGGTGTTCAGCTTCTCAGCGACGCATTCCCTCAAGCTCTTGGTGTCGCAGGCAAACTGCAGTAACAGGATGCGCTCACATCAGCACTCGTTCAGATGCTGGATGAAAATCTGCCTGGATGTGGGAAATGTTGAGCTTACCATATTAACAAAGGCAGAGATGAAGACCAGGATGATGGAGAACACTCCAACCAGGGTGCTGTTGGTGCGAGACTGGACAATCTTCTTAGAAACAGTCTGCATCGCAGCTGGAAAAAGCTGCAAATGCAACATGATTTACTTAGTAAGATTTCCGTGAATGCACAAAAACACAAGTTAAACTTTTGTCACTGCATCCAGATGAGCTTCGGTACCTTGATGCACGAATATATGGCACAGATGAAGAGGATGTTGGCGAGTATGATGAAGATACTGATGTAGATTCCCAGCATCACCGGGGTGCTGCAGGGATGGACACAAAAAAACATTTAAAACAGTTTAGTTAAAGGAATCCGCAGCATGTGTGGTTTATTCAGGCTGCTGTGAGGCAAAAGCTGCATTTATTTAGTTGATTTCTTTATGTTGTAGAAGGTAAGTGATCAAAACAAAAAGTTAGTATGAGTCATAAAGCAGAACAACCTACTTCTGCCAAACCTGGACCCTAAAGTAGAAGCCTCATTCATTTTTTTGTATTATATTAAATGACTCGTGTAGGTTTTTTTTTATCTCTTTGGAAAAAGAAGAGAACAGCAGCTCCCACAGAGCATTTCAACAAGAAACAGCTGATCAAAGATGGGATTATTCTAGTCATGGCTGGAGTTCATGATTAATGCATGTGAAATTAAAAGATTAAACATAATTTCTCCAATTTGTGCTAGAACTGGTAAATGTCTGATGTAATCCACCAGATTATAGAGGTGCTATCTTTAACAGTCTCATCATAACGTACTTATTTCTCAGAAAAAAACAACACTGAAAAAACTAAAATCTATAGAAACAACTCAAATCAAGGACACATGCTTATTTTTTTTATACGTAAGATATTTATTCTTAGTAGATTTTTTTAAAAAGATTTTCTTTTACTTGTTTTAGGAATTCTTGACAGGTTAATGTTCCTTGAAATAAGAGGAATTATATGCCAACAGGACAAGAAATCTTATTTCAAGAAAAATAACCCTAATTTTTGTAGGTTTTTTTCCTTGTTTTTAAAGCCAGTTTTTGTAGCGAAATAGATTAACCTTCTGGTAAGAAAGCACAATTAACCCCTTAAACATCTGATTCATAGTAAAAGTTCACATGAATTTGTTTGAATTGAGCACCAGTGGGTCGTAATATTAACAAATGTTTTCATTATGATGTGCGATACTCACTGTGGAAAGATAACAATCTGTATGAAAGATATGAAGCAGAACACAAGCAGAGTACAGGCTACATAGCCCCCAAAACGGTCATCCACCTTTTTGGAGTACTGCAAAACCAGAAGAATGAAAAAAATCATGCATCAGTCAAAGCTCAGCCCATTATCAGGGAGGAACCTTAATTTGTACCTTTTTCTCCAGGCTGGAGGTCTGAAAGGTGAGTAGGAACTTCTTAACGTGATCTTTTCTAAGCTGATCTATACTGCGAGCATCAATGGCTCGCCCCAGAAACTCATCCACCTCATCCTCCGGGTTCATGGCCTCCTGAACACCTCGGCTGCAAAAAGATCAGAAGCAGGCTGAGCAAAACACAAAAGGGTTAAACGATCCAGCAAAGCAGAGCGTCTGGAGCCTGTACTCACTTGTCTTTACTGGAGGACTCATCGATCCCCTGAAAAGCAAAGAGACAAGACAGAATTATGACTCTGGCAGATGCAGCGTGGCTCTTTGACCCGCACCGCTGTCCGGTGTCACTTCGCACCATTTGTCTGAAGACTTTGGAGTCCTTGGTCCTGGAGAAGGTTCTGTCAGGGACCCAGCGCGGCATCAGTCCCTCATTGGAGTTGGCTCTCGTCCTCTGCATCTTCGCCATCATCGCCTTCTCCTCCTTCTGCTCAGAGGGAACAACACGAAGACTTTACCAACTGTTCTCATGCAACACAACACAGTGAATGACAAAATGAGTGACTATGGGTGCTTCGTAAATCTGGCTTGTTTTATTTTTCACCAGAAAGAGAAGCAGACTGGTGGACTTCATTCAGAAGTCTGAGAGATGATACACTTTGCGTAGTGCTTCCTTTTTAAACGACTACATCCTCAGGGCATTGCTTAATGCCTCATAAACCCCCATAATCTGTAATATTCTGGTGGTCCTATATTATATTCATTTAACTAGAGGCACACAAAATGCATTTGGAAATTTGTTTGCCGGGTTAAATGGAAGAAATAAACCCCTCAAACTCTTACGATGTGGTTAAATGACCCTAATTTTAATTGGTGCTAAGGAAAATGTGCTTTTATACAAAGAGCTGTGCACAAGATGTTGATACTATTTGCACAATCTATAACCCATGCATAGCTTTTGTTTATTGTAACTTAACAATTCTTTTCTTTTATAAATGCAAAATGCCAAAATGCTCATCTCATCTTTTAGCTTCTTGTTTCCATCTTAAAACGTACAACAACCTACCACTGAAAATCTGTGTGTCTAGTGTAGTTAAGGACACCTGCGTTGTTACTATAGCAACCCAAGCAGATAACTTCATGACGTCAGGATGCAAAAATCTCATTTGAAACTATGATTTTAGGAATTAATCTGAGTGACGTGCAGTCAAAACAAAGCCTTTGTATGAACTCACACAAGTAAGTCTAAGTTCGATATTATTCTTTCATGCGTAAATCTTTTTACATTTTTTACAGAACTTAGTAATTTCCCAGGAGATACAGTGGATAAGAGTTACGGCCAACCGGGCTTAAAATGACTAAATGCCAAGCATATTTGTAAATGAAAGTTAGTGGCCAGAATTCAGTTTTTGTCTGCAAATGGATCCGACGGCCTTAAGTGCAACAATGATGGCGCCTCAGGATACTACTTCAGAATTACATACGTGTGTACTGCCTGTGTCTACGGGTTTTTTTTAAGGTGTTTTTTAACCAAATAATGCTCCTGCATCTCCCAAGCAAAGCTGCTCCTTTAGTTTTAAAGCTCTGAAGGTTCATACACAGAGTTGTTTGTTTATTCCGTAGTAAAAATGTAGTAGCGGCCATGTATGCAAACCCACAGCACGAAGATATAAAACAGTTTAATATAAAACAGTTAATTTAATGAAGAGACAATGATAATGATAAACACATTTTTTATGTCAGAGACTATTTAGTTTTGTCACAATACAACTTTTAACTTTGTAGTTTTTAATAACTGCTGAGACAAGAGTGATTTGTTCAGTTATGGGTTGCGATTGGTTAACGTCTCATTTTCTATCATTTTTTTTAGAAAATTTTCTCAACTCAAACCTCCTTTACGTTTGCACTAAACTTTTTCTTTAGTTTTATTGAACTGACCCGTTTCTGGCTGCAGCCAAGGACCAGGAAAGTCTCAATGCTGTTCTCCTTCAGATATGCGTTCCTCTCTCCTCCAAAACCAGGTTCCACCTCATAATCTCCATTCAGGTACTGCAAAGTGGCCTTTGTGATGTGGATCCGCCTGACCCAAACATACACAAGTAAACTCAAAGTTGTGTGTAAAGTAGCAAAGTATGGTATTAATATGAATGAAAAATCATTTTTAAAATGTTCTTGATTGAAAACGTTGTTTAAAATAAATTCAAAATAAGTGGAAATTGACTAGTTTCAGGGTGTTTGCTTGACATTTATTGCTGACAGTGGAACAAATCTTAGTAAACATCTAAGCACATGTAGCTACAGGGTGATTCGTCTCACCCTGCTTTGCCTCCTGCCTCCATGTGATTGGCTAGAGTGACATCGTTTGACCACACATCAAACTGCCACTTCCTGAGTCCCAGCACGCCGCAGTGCACACGCCCGCTGTGAATCCCGACGCGCATGTTGACGTTGACTCCCGTCACCTCCCGCACCAACCTGCAGAGCCACGGCCATCAGTTGTGTGTCCTCCACAGCAACATGCAGCAACGCACACTATCTCCAAAATATCCTTTTCTACTTACGAGATGGCCTCGATCATATCGACGCCCATCTCTACGCAGCAATGTGCGTGGTCAGCTCGGGGTTCAGGCAGCCCGGACACACAATAGTAACAATCACCCAGAATTTTAATACGCAGACAGTGGTTCTCCTGAGAAACGAGGAACAGAACAATCTCAGAAAATATTCACATCCGTTAGATGAGGTTTTCATTTAGCATAAAGACTATCAGCTAGCCTACGTATTCCTGTATGAAAACTGCTTCCTTACTGATGCCAGCTTGTCAAAACGGGCAAAGAGTTCATTGAGTGTCATGACCAGTTCCTGGGCTGTGCACTGAGATGCAAGGCTGGTAAAACCCTCGATGTCTGCAAACAGAATACTGCAGAGAAGGCAAACAGAGGAAAGCATCATTAAAACATGCGTAATACTCAGCTAATGAAGATAAACCATGAATGATATGCTGAAACTAGTTAGCTTAGCATCATCCTAGCCTAATCATTGTGTTCATTGGATCCAGCAGCAACGCTACTCCTCCGCTACAGGTGTGGTGGAGGCTACACCTGCACCACCTGTAGTTATATGTTATGTCTTCTTATACCCAGATCATCCACAGTACTATTCATCTTACTCTCCCAACCCCACCTTTACTCCCCCCATTACATCTTTTCCTCCAATAATTAATCCCTTCTTCCTTCCATCATCTATTCATTATGTATTTTCTTTCTCATCATTTATCCATTGTCCGTCCGTCTATCCATCCATCCATCCATCCATCCATCCATCCATCCATCCATCCATCCATCCATCCATCCATCCA
>JBAMHX010000015.1:6859685-6870597 GCA_037177515.1 Pseudomugil tenellus
TGGTTTCATAAGAGGGCGAACACATGAAAGGATGTTGGAAAAAGAAAACAACAAAGCTTTGAGACATGACAAGGACAATAGGAGATCGTTAAGTTTTATGTCCCCCCCCCCCCCCCCCTCATTGTTTCCATGTAATGACCTTCCTATTATGTTTTACATAACTCTTCCTCTGGAGATCAGAGTGTAAGACGCTAGGACGGATCAGAAAGAAAATAGCCGCAACTGACACCCCCACCTCACCTTTACTCCCTGCGACCCCACCCTGGGAGAAAAGTACAAAAAGGCAGTTGTGTGAGCGCACAAGAGATCTAAATGATATTGGTTTATATCATTGTGCACACGCGCGCACGCAGCCATCCAGCCAATGCTTTCATTCAGCCCACTGACCTTCAGCGAGCCCCCAGGTCCTTGGCATGACGCACAAATAGCACACTGTGCAGCGAGCACCATAAGCCCCAAATATGCAGCTACAACATGGTGACAAATCACAGCAGAGCAATTTACACGGCAGCGGCTGCGTCGGCAGTTCACACGCTACCAACCCACCAGAAACACCATGGCAGGATTTCAAACGCTGCCCTGATTCAAACGTTGTCAGATTAATTATTGATGTTTGTAATTTTCAATTTCCTGACCAGTTCACTTTAAACTCAGTTTGTTTTTTTTTTTTACTTTAACAAAACTTGAATTTTAGTTTCATATCTATTAATTGTCAAATTACTTAAAATTTTTAACATCACCATTATTGATTAATCATTAAGTCTACAGAATAGGGCTGGAAAATATATTGACACTTCGTTTTACATCAATATTTTTCAAAGCAGACCCGGTGAACTCACATCTTCTGCTCCCTGCTGACAATTTATCTGCCGTCAATAGAGTTAAAGCAAAATCGACACTGAGCAACAAATGCATGTTTTTTAAATCGAAAGCATCTGCACAGTAGTCATCATCACGTGTTAATTAACAATCTCTTTGTTATTAAATGTTTACATTTCATCTGTTGTCTGGCTGTTTCTGTCATCGCTGATGGCTGATTAACTTTTCAGACTCCTTCCACAGAAAAATTTGTTAAATGAAAACTTTTCATTGTCAGCTAATACATTCAATATGATGTTATTTCCAGCAACAAACAAAGCAAATATTTCCTCTAAGAACTGGGCCAAAACAGTGAAATCACTGGACAATGACTCACAAAGTGGCCAGGAACACCACTTGAAATGAGTGCTATTGTGGCTTCATGCTAACAGGTGGTGCAGAGACACTTCTCTTTGTAAATGTGACATTTGAAACTAAACCTTTATAACATGATCACGTTTCAGCCTTTATATGTGTACGGTCTGTTCACTAAATACCATATATAGAGATTTGAGTTTGTCTTGTTTCCCTTCTCATGCCTCTAACACTTTAACACAACAGCAAGTAGCCATAAGCAACATCCAAATCCATCAGTTTTATAAAGGACAACTAATCATAGGACACACATCAAATGACCACTACTGTCTCGCTTCCTTCTCATGAAGACACGCATCATGCTGGAAACCCCTCTTTTATTCACAGCAATACAAACTTCAGAGCATTTTTTATTGTTGTTGGACTCTCAGCTGCACATTTAGCATCAAATGTTAGCATGTAGAGAAGGTAACTGCTGCTGAACTGTCCTACAATAGTTTAATCTAAAACAGGTTTCACCATTTTCTGTGAAAACACAGAGATGGTAAACAAACAGCTGCACTACCTGTCAAACGGCATGATGTAAGGGACGTTCAAACATAAAGTGTTTCTTACTTGTTTCCAGAGGAACTTGTCTTCCTGGTTGATCTGCCAGGTGGTGACCACGTGTATGATGGACAGCACTGCTCCGCTCAGCACCGCTGCCCTCATCCTTACAGGCAGCAGAGTGTAGATGATGTAGATGAAGAACACGGACCACCAGATTCCTTCTGAAGCGCTCCTGGGTGCCACCATGAGCACCCCAAACACCTGTACAGACACCAAGACTCCAATCACCAGGTAGCTGACCATCCACATGTAGTCCTGGTGGAAGCCATTGCGGTTGCACACGACCATTAGAGCCATGAAGAGCGCCATCGCTACCGACAGGGCTGACGAATAGGCCACGTGAGGGGCGGCGTGGACACAGTGGAAGGTCAACATGATGCCGCACACGATCACAAGCACCCCCATGAGCATTGTCAATGAACTCTGGTTCAGCCTAAAGAAGTAACGCTGGTATAGGCGCTCCAGTTTGCGGGACTGGAACTTTTTCGACTGGAATACTCGGACCACCCTTAGCCAGCAGTCTGCAGCCGTCACCACCCCTGTGGCGCCGTTAGGACCCTCGTCTCCCATGTCGCCACTTCCTCCATTGCACCCTCCTTTCCTCCCTTTCAAGTCTCCATCTTCAAAGCCCAAGTCGACAGATTTCAGCCCCACCCCTTCCCCAGGAGCTCCTCCCCTTTTACCGTAGTGGTCCTCCTGCCATCCGCAACGTACACCGAAGTTGCCCCCGCCTCCCATGGCCCCTGCCCCCCCTCCGCGGTGGTGCTGATGGAGGGGGGCTCCGGAATGGGGCTCCATAGCATCTGGGTCCCGCAGACAGCTCATGTAACGCGGGTTGCAGAGAGATGAGCCTCCCTTCCGTTTGGACTTCTTGCCATTTCGCTCACCCCACGCAGTCTTGCGGTCATCCACCCGAGCAACTAGGAGACCACTGAACCAGGACATTCTGCGCGAGCAAAGACAACATTCAGTAAGACACATAGCAATCACAGCAGAGATGCAACGTTTGAGGGCCAGTTCGCCTCTAAAGGAGCTGTACGTTTACCTGTTGGGGTTCTGGTACATGTCCCAGCCCTTTCCCTTGCAGCCGGTTCACTCATTTATCCCCCTAAATGAAATGTTGTTGAAGTGAGGAGGGGTTTGTTGAGGCCACAATGCCAGGCCACAGGCTGAGAGCGAAAGGAAGAAGGCCAAACGGCACACAGACCTCCAGATGTTTGTGCCACGGCCAGTGATCAAAGACCAGGGCTAATATCAGTTCCTACTGCCAGGCCTATCTCCACGGCTTCTGCTGCGCCTAGAAGATGGAAAAACAAAGAAAGATTTTAAGGTAAAGACATTTCTGATCCATATGTGACAATAAATATTTTGAAATTAGACCAGACAAGAAACACAACGTCGTAATAGCATATTTAGGAGGAGTAAAATCCACAATACTCTTTGCAAAATGAACATAACATGAATTTCCTGGATAACCAGACAGAGTTGTGACAGTCTGATGACTGAGAGACTCAAATGTTCCCAAACAAAACAGGACAAGGAGGAAGAGGGGGGTTGGACCTTAACATTGGGACCTTTCGGTAAACCACATCTTGCTCATTTTTTATCCAGCAGACAAAAGAAACACACCCTCTGGTATACACATCAGCATTTTACCCCTAAAAGCAGCATTTAGTCGCCATCAGTGTTGAACAGATGAGTGAAAATACACAGATAAATGCTGCTGGACAGCAGGAAACTGTCAAGACACTAATGGTATATAGAGAGTGACAGAATCTGGCGGTCTGCAGGATTAAATCAGAAGTTGTTTGGAAATGACAACAAAATCAGGATGTGTCTGTTTCCCTGTATATAACACACGGTAACCCTATACACAATATTTCACCACACAGGCCTACATGGATTGTTTTAGTTGTCTAAGTAGTGATTAGACACTAGATGTGTATCTATTATTATTGTTTCATGGAAACATCTAAATTATTCCGCAAATGATGAGCCTTGTGGGATTTATCTCGACTTGATTATGCTGAGATATTACTATAACCTCCTCCTGCCTCCTTTTTCAACCGGCATTTTCACCGGAGAGCCACGCTGCACTGTTGAAGCAAAAATAGCCTTTCCTCGCTATATCTTGCCTGCACGCGCCTTCTCTGGCACGCTTTTCTCTCGCCGTATCCCTCCTCCCCCTGGCAGCAGATCGACAAGATTCAAGGAGAACCAGCAATCCCCCCCCACCTCACACACACACACACACCTCCTCTTCTGTTTCTCACACACACATATATAATCCACCTCCCCGAGTGCGTCCCTCGCGCTCCCCTGCACAAGGTCGACCAGCTCATACCCATTTGCCAACGTCGCCGCGCTGCCAGTCGCTTAGAGCGCGTTTGCGTGGTCTCCGGTACCCCCCTCCCCCCCAACACACACACACTACCCCAGCTATAGCGCGAAGGGGAGGGGTGGTGGAAGCGGGGAAGACAGTCGTGGATAGGTGAAAGAAAATGAGGAGGGGGGGCAAGTAAAAACTGTCCACAAACAAAAATAAATAAATAAAAACCAGCTAGAAGTAATTTATTATGGAGACTAGACGTGTTATGGTGCGCGTGCATCTCTCACTGTCATGATGCAAAAAATAGATCGAGGAGAAAATAACATTTTAAAAAATCGTTTCTTTTTTTTTTCTTTCTGCATTTTTCTGCGGCCCTGCTGCCATCATGTGCGGATGATATGTTTGTCATCCTGTATGACTGCCACGCACAGGCAGGCCGTGCGTGAGGGCCCGCATTCAAACAGTGTAGGCTTCTTGTTACATAACACCGTGGCCTATGTGACAACCATAAACCCGCCAGAGCCCAAGTCAGGACGCAAACACTGCCAGATATGTTTGTAGCGCGTGTCCTTCAGTCCGCAGGGTGAATGTATTGACAAAGGCGAGTCTTGGGGGAATAAACATGTTATTATAGCCGCACATTCCTCAGCATCAGTGGATGGAGGATTAGCGACGCACAATACTCTAAAATCTGTCGCATCTGAGTGATTTTAAGCAGCCTATAAGCAGATGCGTTCAAGTTTGAAGACATGCCATTAAAAATATCTGAATCATTATTTAATTCGAGCTTCAAGCCTGTGAATGTAGCCTGTTAACACCCTTCGGGACTGTCAGCTGTAGCAGCGTAAGCGCACCGTGATGCGGCTCATCCTCCTCCCGCAACACGCGCAGATATGTTGTAGTTGGCCGCCAGAGGAAAACATGCACTGACCGTGTATCCTCTGCCATCACCACCAATGTGAAGCGGAGGCCTCACAGGAACTGTCGCCAGCTATGTCATTCAGTCCGGCACGAACGGAGCGCTGGCGGAGAGGCGGCGGAGGCGCGCACGGTTCAGTGCAACAGCGCGAGACGTTTGTATGACATGAGAACATATATGATGCGCGTCGGCCGCTGTGTGTAGCATCAGGTTTTTAGTAATAATTGAAAAAAGGGGGGGTGGGGTGGGGGGACACTCACCGTGATCATCTTCTGTATCTATTCCCCGACAGGACCGCGGCAGACTATCCGGTTCGGTGTGGTTGGAGCTGACAGGGTGGATGAACATTTGTAGCCCAGGCGTGCAAGGATGGTCCGGTTAAACTGGTCACCCTGTGGTGGATCTCCTCCTGTCGTCTTCTCGCTCCACTCCCTTGCCTCTCCTCCCCCTGACCCTCTCGGCTCCAAGCACCACCGTGAAGGCGGTGGAAGTCCAAGGACAGCGCTTCCGGTTACTGTTTTCAAATTAAAACTTTATGTTGTATAATCATAATATGTTTTAATGAATGAACATACCTTAAGCGACTGTCAGGATAAAAAACGTACCTTCTTTTTAAATTGGTTAAAGATGTGCATGGTTACTAATTATCCTGCAAGTAGGCCTATTTGGTAAAAGTGACACAACTAAAAAAAATTAATATAGAAACAAGTTTTAAATTTTTAAAACGGGTAAAATACTGGGAAAGGGCAAATGAAAGGACTAATAAAAGTTATAAACTATTTGTGCCCAGTGTCTTGGACAGAATAAGTCTTGGACAGAGTTAATTATTCAAAATAAGCAGAAGAAGACGGAAACGACAGGTATTCCTGGAATATTTTATTTTAAGCCACCTGTTTTTCTTTTGTCCTACATTAAACAGATTTTGACAAAGGTCTTAGATTCTGGAGTTAAAAAACAAGTTGTCCTCATATTACAATTTATTAATTCACTTTTAACCAACTGGAAAAGCTGGTATTTACGTATTCAGTTACACATTTTGATGCTTTGTTGGAAGTCAAACAGGCCCCATCCTTTTTCTCGCTGCTTTAATACACCTTCCTCATTGGAAGTGGAATAAAAAAACCTCTGAAACCAATGAAAAGAGAGCATAGCAAGAAGAAAACTGATTATGTTGTCCATCATTCTGGGAAGAACTATCCAGTCATTTAATAATTTTTCAGCAGCTACAAGGTCTATACTGTCAGAAGTGATGGCTAGGGTTATAACACCTGAACGCCCCCAATCCTCCTATTCCCCCAATCCTGTAATAGACAATATACAATAATATGAAGACGCACATGTTCAGTCACAAAGCTCCACCTGGTGTTGAAACTTTGAACCAGCCCAGTATGACATCAGGACAAGATGCATCCTGAGGTCATGACCTTTTATTTGCACTTGATTTGAGGTAAACAAGACAAATACTTTCAAAGATATAGGCAAAATTCAGTTTTTTGTGAATAACGCGCCACCTGGTGGGAAAACCTTAAATCTAATAATCGTGAAATTTGGTACAGATTGTCCTCTTGGGGATCTAAACAGGTATAATTAGCCCCAATCTAATTTCTGCCTCTTGGAACTTCGACTCAGCCCTAACCCTACCCATGACAATGGCTGTAGAACATTTTTTATGATTATTACTAACAATATCGTAAAATAATCAAAACGTCCGCGATGTGTACGTTGCTTCCTTGTTATAATCTGTAGGTTATATTTCCATTTCTGATGAATCCTAAACTTTTTTAACACATCTTTTAATCTTGAGATGGAATAGTGCTGAAAATCCAACTGAGCACTAGTCGCGGCTGGCAACAGTTTTAGCGACATTAGATGATGACGTCATAGTCATGAGACAGAACAAGGGGTTAGCCTATCATTTTCAAGGTGTAGACTCGAGCTAAAGGTAGGGAAAAGGGAAAGGGAATGGCGTAGGGGTAAAAATTGAGAAATGGAATTGGGCCTGAGTATCAAAATCCAGTTGTAAAAAACTGTTCAAGTTATCGCGTTCACATGAAGGATATTTATTTATTTATTTTATCTACTCTATTAGATTTGTTTACCATGAAAACATTACCTTAGGTTTTGGAATGAAGTTATTATTATTTTTATTATTATTAGTTGAAAGGTTATTAGTTTGTAAACTGTTTTCCGCTAATATAACTATTGAAGATTCGTGAAATCCATTGACATACTTCCGATTTGCCATGAACTCAGTTACAATTTGGTGCTAATCACATGTATTTAGATCAAATCATGTCTATTACATGTCCAACACTGGCAAAAACATAAGCTCCTTGGTGGAGGTAAGAAACCAAGAAATAACAACCATAGACTGTTGCAGATGTGGAAGAATGAGTTCCGTGTAACCCCACGTGACTGTTTTATCCAGTGAGAGCGAATGGATATGGTTTTTTAGATCTAATGATTAGATTCTAATCATTTGTTGGTTTCCTCATTATCAATATTCCCTGAATATGCAATCAAAATCCATCCATACCTTTTCAGGTTAATTTGTACACAAACAAACAAACCATACATCAACTAATCTAGAACGATCAAGAGGAATAATTTCCTTTCTCAGATCATATCACTTCTGATCAAGTCTTGCCCCCCAGCTAAGCTCCACCTCTGCCACAAAGATCCAAAGTTACCTAAGATGGAGATTTAAAATGACAACAATGTCAATTAATGCTTCATTATTTAAACTTACTTGAATTCCTCTGAGATTCTGTCAACTGTTCTTTTGCTTTCTCTGTGGTGTGCTCGGGTTCAATTTTCTGACCTTTATTTAGAAGTCAAACTCTGGTCACTTCCTGTGTGTTGCGCTTTAACTTTGACTAGTTTGACGCAAATCAGTAGACCCCAGGCGCGCGGCTGCTCTCGCCACACTCATTACCACTCTCAGTAACTCGGCACTCCCTCTAGAGGTGAAGAAGCATCTCCAGCTGTGATCTCCAACAAGCTTCACATGGAAAAGACTAGTAATAAAGCGAGTGCAGATGATAAAACGTAAACCTCTTATTAATAATGTGAATCAATAACACAGCCAACAGTCCCTGATAAGAAGGGGATTTTTTTTAAAAGTGAAACAAACAAAAAAAGGCTCGAAGGATATATTTCGACCATTTGAATATACAAAAATGTAGGTGCGTTTGGTTTGGCTAAGGAAGAAGGTGCTCTAAATGAAGCTCTGTCTTTAAAAAATATATTATTAATAAATGTTGCTGGTTATTCGGACATATTACACATAATTCCCCGGCGTGTTTCCCATCTTCATGCTTTTTTTTATATGATAATTTAATTAACATGATTTTATAAAAAGTGTGAAGACTCAGGTATTTATATTAGTTTACATTCATCACACTAAATTTATTGCTTTCTAATTAATTTATGAACTTAGATTAAAAATTACCATGGGAATGTTATACCCCACCCTGTAGCAAAACAGTGAAATTATGAACTTATGCATTATGATTGGTATTTATTTCCTACAACTAGAGGAATTATATCTTTTTACTTTTTTTACGCGATTCATTTGTGATACTTTTCAGTGCATTATTCTAACACTGAATAAATATTTTTTGCAAGATTCTACTGCTTACTTTTATTTGTGATAACTCCATTTGAGTTCATCCTCAGTCCGACTTATACTTTCCCCTACATGGCTCTTTATTAGGTACACATGTTCAGTTACTTGTTAGCTCAAATAGCTCAAAATGAGTATCAGATAGGGGAAGAAAATGTGTTAAAACCTCACATTCTGGATGTGAATCTGAAATCTGCAGCAACGTATTTTATCAAGTTAAAGAACCTTATTATCACCTGGGAGCAATTAGTTTTACAGCCACATAGAGAAACATGTACAATAAAACAACACACACATCACAACAGGTCATTTCACAACCTAATTCCTGCAGGAATTAAATAATCTAAAAGTCTTTTATTCCTACACCTCAGCAGCAGGTACCAGCATCCAGAAGGAAGCAATCTAACCTGGTGATGTAGTGGGTGGTCTGGATCTGAGAGGATCAGTCTGGCTTTTCTCAATGACCTCACCCTGTGCTGATCAGCTAGGTTTTTCAGGAACTTTGCAAGGAATTTTACTGCACACCCAAATAATTTCACCAAAGCACCCACCAAAGTTTATTTACTCATTATAAACCATAACCCGAGCAGCAGGTAAAAGGCTGCTTCACCGCCTTCCATATAGTCTGACTTCTTCTGTGGTATCTCTGTGAACGTTTTTTTAATTGTTTATTACACAGTCACAGTGACCTGTTGTGACCTTAGCTTGACTTTGTCCATAGATGATTGTGTATAATTTTAGTAGTAAGTACAGAATGACCAAACAAGCTAATTAGTTAATTGATTTATTGATTGTTTGTATGTGTGGCAGCAGAAGCTGGGACGCACCCATGAAGACACACCTGTAAAGAGACAGAATGGGGGGATTTATTTAAAGTAATAACTAGGTAAAGTAATGCATATATAAGAAAATAAATGCTCTTACTTACCTGTGTTTCTGTCTCCAGGAGCGATGCAGGTGAAAGGTGTCCTCAGGTGTGCAGAGACCTTTTAATGTGTCCAGTGGGAGGGACGGAAGGTTTAAAGTGGGCTAAAGGGGTAGTTTACTACAAATAACTTTTATTGTTAAGTTAATTGTTGTTTAGTTTAGTTTGTATGAGTTGTTAAGTAAATTGGTTTAGTGTAAATATGTGTATAATCTTTTGGAATCTTTTATTGTAAATATTTTAAATAGACTGTCTTGTATTTGGGTGTTTAGGTACCTATGGGAATGGTTTGGTCCATTTAAGGGTTGCTATATAAGCTGTACATTTTATTTGTTCTTGTGACTTGCGACTTGTGGGTTGTAGTGTCATGAAGTAACCAAAAAAAAAAAAGAAAAAAGGTTAACAATAAAAGAAAATTTCACATGACATCGCAGTATTCCGTTCTGTGTACTTTCCGTCATGGTGGTCGCCTCTGAGACTGTGGGCTGCGGCTTACATACACAAATTAAACAATAGCCTACATTAAATCTCGGAGAACATGTTGTTTTGCTGCTCGCTATCACATGACATCTGTAACTTTCTAAAAAAATGCGCTGGGAGAGGGATAACCCTAACCCTAACCCCTCCCACACTAGAGCGTCTGGATTTGCAATGGAAAAGCATTCGAGTGCTCCCCAGCTGGTGGAGTACAGCGGACAAGTGATAATGGAAAACCCCCTTTAGAGTTACTGGTGCTGTTTAGGAGGGAGGATGTGCAGGTCTGTTGGTGGTGATGGTTATTCAGCAAGGCAGGCAGGCAGACAGACAGAAGGTCCAGAACCAAAGTGCACCAAATCCCAACAGCAGCAATGAGGGACAATCTGGCGAAGACTAGAGCTCTTTAAATGAGCTGGTGTAACGAGCAGACAATGAGCTGCAGGTGGTGGGAATGAAGCTCCAGACTCCGCCCTGGGTTCACATGGCAACCTGCTCAGCTCTACCTGTTGAACACATATACACACACACACCATGACAGTACCCCCCACTCAAGTGACACCCCAAGGCGACCCCACAGACACAGCCCGATGGGAGCGGTGGAAGGCCAAAACCAGAGAGGACCCAAGAACGCTCCTCTGGACTGTAGCCAAACCAATCAACCAGATACTGCAGGCCCTGGCCCCGGCCTCGGCCACAGCGCTGAACATCCAGGATATGGCGCACAGAAAAAACGGGACCCCCACAACCCGGGGGGCGGAGGGGGCCTGGTCCGAGGAAAGTAGCCGGAACCGGACAGCTAAAGATCCCACCAACGAGATGATTTCATAGGGGCCAATAAAGCGAGGAGCCAATTTA
>JBAMHX010000015.1:6870697-6888114 GCA_037177515.1 Pseudomugil tenellus
AAAATGAATTGGGTTGTGGGCTTGGGATGAAGGTCTTAGAGTTGCTGGTGCTGGTTAGGAGGGAGGATGTGAAGGTCAATTGGTGGTGATGGTTCTTCAGCAAGGCAGGCAGGACACAGGAATGAGGGACAATCTGGCGAAGACTAGGGCTCCCACTCGTCCTTAAATGAGCTGGTGTAACAAGCAGACAATGAGCTACAGGTGGTGGGAATGAAGCTCCATACTCCGCCCTGGGTTCACATGGCAACCTGCTCAGCTCTACCTGTTGAACACATATACACACACACATACACACACACACACACACACACACACACACCATGACAATAGAATATGAGAAAAAAATATGTGTGTGTTTCTGCATCTGATGAAAAATGATAATAATTGCATCAATTAGACAAACAAGAGAAGAATGGATGACTAAGTGAATGAATGCAACTGACCAAACTGGTTGAACAAACATGGTCACTATTTGTTAGTTAAATTACCATTATGTGTCTCACACACACACACGCATACGCACACACACACACACACACACACATTTTTATACAGGCCAATTTGAAACCTGCTCAACCAGTGGTAAAGGCAAATATTATTCTTTATCTTTAGTATCATAAAAAATGTTTATGTTTCAAAAACAACCAGCAGAGGGTTTTTTGGGAGTGTATGTGTTTGGAGGAGGTTAATTTTTCTTTTCAAATTCATTAAAAAAAAACCAAAATAAAAACAGACAATGCATTAGAAATAATTAACAATTCTAGTACTATACTATTGAGTACATCTATGAGTGGTGTATAATAACTGGATTCTTGGAAAAGAGTGTGTGGTTTCTAAGAAATTTCTGCTTATTTCCTGTTAGATTGTACGGATGACTGCAAACTAGAAAATAAATAGAGTTTAAACAGACTGGGAAAACTGATGCTTCTAACTGGCTGAGGAGCAGCTAAAAATGCTGCCAGGAATGGTGACAGCATTCACGCATTTGGCCCTGTTGTGTCTGCTGGTACAAGACAACAAGAGCTGTGTTGATGAATCAACCAAAATAACCAGCAAGTCATTGAATGCATAAATCTTTTCTGTATATGTGTCCTTATAAGTGAGGAAAACTTTTAGAATAACAGTGCTTGGAGAGCAAACATCTCCACCAAGCAGCTCATTTCCACCCATATTTTAGTCCTACATTTTATATACAAATATTTGTGAAAAACATAGGCGAGACAAATTTATCTATTATCTAATTGAAAACTAAACGCAGTGTTTTAGCCCAGCGCTGTTGTACCGGCCACCCTGTATAACAGTAAAGTGGCGAGATGGATGATAGACTGATGTATATATATTTTTTTATGTTATGTGATCGACTGGTAACACCTTTGATGAGCACCCAGCGCCGATCATTAATTCTTTAATTAATTCCAGACTTAAAAACCTTCTGTGTTTTGTTATCAGCTGTTACTCCTTTTGGTGCATACGCTGAATTGAGTTCTGTGTAGACAGAATTGTGAAATGGATGCACTAAAACATCCGTTCAGTCCGATATGCAGTGTATATGTTGTGAATGCGCAGCAGTCCGACACACTCGCTAGTCAACTTGTTTCAGCCTCATAAATGTCCACACAGGCTTCAGATCAGGTCTCCAAAAAAGAACAAATATATAACTTATATTTTATACACACACATTCTTCAAACTCACCGAAAGAGTCAAGCCTTTACTTCCATTGTGGTCCTTTAGCAGAAACTTAAGAGGCACGGAAGATCTTAACTCCGTAGGAAGCATATCGAGTTGTTTGCATTGTAGTATAAAACTTCATGAACAAGTCCACAAACAAAAAAAAATTTGTCCATCCAGTGATTTGTAAGCTTTCAATGCTTCTGCTGTGTACAACCCAGGAGTGTTTATAAATAGTTCCAGATGTCGCCAATCTGCACACTTCGATATATTGTCCCACTGCTTTTAGTCCATTTCAAATGGATCAGCCAACTAAACACCGCGCACATACAACTTCTGTTTGTATCTTTCACAATCCCTGTTTGATAAACGGTCAAGACTTTTCTCTTTTGCTTTTAAGCGACTTGATTTTTGCCTCTTTGCAAGACCGCATGACTGGGATTAACCAAATGTAAACAACAATCAACATGTCCATAGACACATTGATTGTTATCAATTTATGCAATGGCAGCGGAGGATGTTTCTTTCTGCCGCCAGCCCGAAACTAGGTCAATGAGCACGTAATCGTGACGTCACACGTCAACGTGTCTACACCCAGAGCCGCAGCCTGTGACATGGAGTTGTACCAAGTTGTACTGCGTTGGCCAGTAGGAAAATTCAACTGCAGTAGCCACTGTTCAACCCAAAGAGGGCAGCACTAAGACGGTTGAAAAAAGTTAAAATGAACAACTTTACAACAAAATGCCAAAAAATTGCACTAAAATAAGAAGACAGTACTTTTAGAGCCCAATTTAGACAGTTTATCAGCAAAAAAAGTAGTTTGGGGGAGAGTTACACTTTGACTTTTCAGAGACTGAGATCAAGGTTCTTGTTAGTGAGGTGGAGACACATGTAAGGTAATCTTATTTTGAAGTTATAGTAGGGTGTAAGGGTAAGCAGACACTTGCATGCCTTTTGCTCTGATTTTTGGCATTTGGGGGCACGAACCGGGAGGCTCACGTCTAGTTCACGCATAGTTCACGAGTAGCTCATGAATCCGTGCCCATCAGTGTCTGCATAGTTTACGCACTTCCCGCATTGACATGAAGAGTTTACGCAATTCAAACGGTGTTGTTCCGACTTGGGCATCCCGTATAAAAAGGGGGCCTCCCCAACCCCAGGTCAGTGGAAGAGAGAACATGCTAAATGCCAGAGATACAGTCATTGCAGAGAAGAGAAGATGCCTATATCTGGCGCGCAGTGGCACGCATCCTCCCACATCGTTCCGACGACTTCACGACATGTTCACATACAGTTGGTGCATTGTACACGACCTGGTGGCAAAATACTGTTGTGACCAAAATTTTCCCGACATGGCATGCAGTCACGATGGGTTTACGATGGGTGCTCACTGGCACGACTCGAGTGGTGCCAGTGCGTGCCACAGAATCGTGCAAGTGTCAAGGTGCCCTATCAAACAAAAGGAAAGCCACTGTGCTACCGGGTTTGTCAGGATCATGTTCTTTTTACAGATAACTTGAACGTTAATGGAATGAATCTTTTTACAGTTCACATAAACAACCTTGTTTTCACATGGAGTCCTTATAGCAACATGAGTTCAGTCAATCTCATCGATTACGTTTGGGAAGCCGGACATTGCTGCAAATTGTCTTTTGATGCTGGCCTGGTCTCCCACAGTGTCGGTAAACTTCATATATTGACCTTTCATTTTAATGATACCATCCAAAACAGTTGGTAACCGGCGAGTCCAGTGCTGGTTCTGTAAGAGGAAATCGGTCACTCATCATCATTGGCCAGGAAATCCTTATGATTTCAGTAACGGCTCAGGTCATGGACTCAAACGCCGGACACAAAATGAAGATTTAAAAGGTCTTTAATGCGAAGGTCGGAAACAGGTGATCAGTCCGTAATAGTGCGAAGGTACCAAAAAAGGGGTCAGGCAAAACTCAGGAACCAGGAAGACAAACTATGGGGTCATACACAAGTAGATCTGATCACTTGGAAAAACTGCTGGATCGCTTAGGATAAACGACAAGACGATCTGGCAAAGAAAGACAGTGAGCAAGCTCCAGATAAAGGCTGGGGAGACAATCACACACAGGTAAAACAAATTAAGGAGGAGCGGGTAATCAGCAGAGGGAGGAAGCAAAGGCACCTGAAACGAGAGCAGAGTTAGACTTCAAAATAAAACAGTAAGTAAAGAACACAAAATAATTAAACTCCATGCCAAGAACCCGGAGAACCTGACATGTGCAAGCACATTCATTGTGATCGTGTGACGATATTTGTATACCTACTCAATAATTACTGGGATTGCTGGACACCCTCTCACAATTAATGTATCAATAAGCGCAATGACATGTATAGTATGAGTGTACTGTGCTCGGATGTTTAAATACGTGTTTATAGAATAAATAGCGCAGTTTTTGTGCATGTATATAATAATCAGTTTTTCTGCGTTTTGAAACACTGGAGTCAGTTTTCATAAAATTGTCCGTGTTGTTGGTCTTCACTGTTATCAGTCATGTACAACCTTCTTGGAAACCTGTTTATCATAAACTTCTTCCTAATTCTGTTTTCCGGCAAGTTAAATGTTTTAGTATTCTCTCATATTCAACATTTTAATCAATTTGTCCCCATCAGAGACTTTAATCCATATCTCACCATTTTGTTTTGTTTTGGGACATTACTCTGTATCTCACTCTTTTTGTTTATATGTGTGTTTCTTTCACTAGTAGCTTTTTATGCTGTCGGACTAAAAGTGGCGTCAGCTGGAAAACAAACAACCCCTACTCAATCCTTGTGACTCCCATCTGCATGTTCTTCAAAGCCATTCCTTCTTTAACATAAAGTTAAAGATTTTTCTTCTTGTGTCAGGGGAAATAGCCTGGTGTCTTGAGCTGGTTCTGCAAACCCATGTCTTACCCGCAGACACTGGGGGATACCCTCACCTTAGAACTACTGGATGTCTCCAACAGAGCTCTCTGGCTGACCAAAAGCCTCACCTCACTTTTCTCTAGTGGAGAACCTTCTCATGCTCTCAGTGATGGAAGGATTTCGTCTAAAACTTCACTATCCTCTTACAGTAAACCACCTTTTCACTCTCTGGTGAAAGTAGGATTTTTACCTATCCGCTCCCATGACATCGGATGAGATCTACGGATGAGATCTATGGATGAGACTGCTTTCTTTTTGAGAAGAAAATAAATGTAATAAATAAAGAATAAAAGAAAGTTACATCTACATCATATTGTATTGATGTTTTAATGGAAAGAACACTTCTATGTTTATGAATCATTTATTGGCATATTAATTTGTTTAGTGAGTGATTTTATATTTTTGTATTTGCGTTTGTATTTTGACATATTTGTTCTTCCGTAAGTGCGCATGACAGTTATGTCAGTGAGACCGAAATGAACAAGTTACAGTGGGCAAGGCAAACTTACCAAAAGCTCAATAAACTGAAAGTCATAAACTGAGCATCCAGAACAACAGTTTTATATTGCACATTATACCCGTAATCGTCCAAGCCAGGAGTCTGACAGGGCATGCATTATCGTTTTATCTCATATAGGGTGCTGAAAAACTGGCATAAAAATGAAATAGTATTACTAAAGCTAAAATGTTGACATCACTGGTTACAAATCAAGTCCACCTTCCACTTAGAGCCAGGAAAAGAATTGTAGGCTATTTAGATTTATACACATTAACATTAGACAGAACTTGACTGAACTGGTGCACCTGTTTTACCACCAGTAGCCTTATGAAAATGGTGTTATACACTAAATAAAAATACTGAAGGATTCAGAATGGTTTTTGTTTTTTTTTTTAAAAAAAAAAAAAAAAAAAAACCCTGCTAAAATCCAAATGTAAGACTTTAAAAGTCTCCATGTAGGCTCCATACTTGTCACAAGTTGAATCCTTTTTTTATAAATATGCGACGAGGAAGGACGGCAGGATTATACAAAAAGAAAGGATATAATGTGAAAATGTGTATGATGGTTGGAATTGATTTAAAACTGGTTTTGGTGATCAGCGTCGACACCCCCGGCAGAGCCACGCACTTAGTACGGACCTATACGGTTGCTCGTGCGATGACGCCTCCTCGGCGTTAACGGTTAATTTTGTTCCGGTATTTTTTTCCTCGTTCCGCTGTATATTTTCGCCTCTAATATAACGCGTGTTTTTTTGTTTTTTACTAACTCAGCGTACCAAACTTGTATCTTTGTCAGATAGTCTGGGTTTTTATGACCGTTTTCTTCTCGCTGTGCTCGCGCGCCACTTCCTCTCTGTTTTCACCGCATATAGATGTATTTGATGCCTCTTGTTTCCTCCGGTAACCCATGTCGATGTGCATCCCGCCTCACTGCGCTCTCAATAGATGGTGCAAGTCAAAATGTCCAAATCACCCGTAGACCCTCTGTCTGCTGTGGAAACCGGCTCCCAGTCTCATTATTTCCAGGTAAATGTCTTCCCACTGCTCATATATCTAAATGTGTCTTTGATAACGCTTAGCTAACGTCTCATATGCTACTTGTTGTTTCATTTGAGGCGTCGCGTTTTGGCAGCCGGATACTTTCTTCATCTCCTCCTTCATTGAAACTGCAGGTTGATGTATCGCACAATTACACGCGAGCTTAAATAAACACGCAGACAGGTTGTTGTCCATTTTAGAGCTTTATAAATCTGCAGTTTTAGTCATTCCAGGCCTTTGTGTGAATGTTTTATTATTTATTTCTGTGGGTTCGTCATGTTCGTGGTGGTGGGGGAGAAACCCGAACACACCAGTAACATCGTGGGATGAGATTTCTGCTTTTTGTTGTTGTTAATGTGCACATCACGACTGACTCACCTGTGGCCTGAATCCAATGGTTTTCTTTCTGAACGCGCTTTCTGCGTAAGCGCTGAAAGAATCACGTCTAGCTGCGTAAACCTGAAACGCATGTGAACGTAAAGTTGCAGCGTGGCTGTGTTGGCAACTTTAAATGATTAGTTTACAAAATGATGGGCAGCTGAGTGTATATATGTAAAAGTCCACCTGTTAAGTAACAAATTGAGACATCCAGTCTGGAAAAGGAGCCCACAACAACAAACATGCGCTCCTAATTTGTGGTTGTCATCAGGAGTGTCTGTTACAGATAATTCAGTCATTTATCTTTATTTGGTGTCATAAATGTATTTTTATTCGTGATTGATTTCTGTTCATTTAAAATAAATTTAGGTTTTTTATTTTCAATTTGTGTCTTAATTTAATTATTATATCCCTTTTAAGTAATTTATTATAATCTTTTAGTTTATCTAACAATTGACATATTTTAGTAATATAACATTAACTCTTTTTATATTTAAAAAAATTTCAATCAAATTTTATATTTTAATCTTTCAGGTTTATATCCAATCCAACTTTATTTATACAGCAATTTTTAAAACAACAAAGTTCAACCAAAGTTCTGTACACAATTGCAATTATTTCTTTTAATTTACATTTATTACCATTTTATTTTTAATCTGCCTAAATGCTTTTTTCTTTTTAAACCTTTTAATAATAACATATTACATTCAATTTAGTTTTTATTGTACAGTGCCAATTCACAACATTATATCAGGGTACTTAACAGACACCAACTCGAGCCAATGTGTTGTCATCCAAACAGTGTCCTTACAGGTAATTATAAATAACATTATAAAAACCCAATGCATTGCATCCAATCTTGATTTTGATTCTCCCATCCTGAGCATGGATGGCGCAGCGAGCGAGGAAAGGAAAAAAGAAACAAAAGAGTCGAAGATGGCAGTACCGTCAGACGTTTATACATGCAAAATAAAGAGCAGACAAATGAAAAGGGAAGGATGTGCTCAGTGCATAAATGGGTTATCCATTACCACCAGACCATTCCATCCTCTAACATTTAGCTTTTTATCTGCCTGTCTCTTTTCTTTCAGCTGCCCAGGAAGTTGCCTAAACGCAAAAGCCGCTTCAAACGCTCTGATGGCAGCACATCATCTGACACAACATCCAGCTTTATTAAACGGCAGGTAAAGTTTCTGTATTATGCAGGAATGTTTCAATGCTTGGCTCTGTTTGTGGCTGTTTATCAAACATCCGGCATTAGGGGAAAAGAAGGACAGTTTCTTCTAATAAAAATGTAGGTCATGTTTGTGCGAATAAAGTTCTCAGCGCTTCAAGTTGTCCATCTCAGCAGATATCTGTAGTGTGCTGTTGGCATTAATGCAGCATCTTTATATATTCTCAGTATTAAGATATTGTTTTTTTCTTAGTTTTAAGTTCATGAATCTGTTTTCTCTCTTCATGGTGTTTTTTTTTTAAAGAAATCCTTTTCCAGGCCAGCAGAGGGCAGCATAAAGGCAAAGAATGATACACCAAAATCTCATCACAGCTCAGTTTCTTTAATTAATGTTTTCAGGTCAAGCATGCGTGCAGATTTGGTGTTATTTAAGGGGGTATCCTCAAGTTGTCTAAGTGGCTGTGAGGGGTTATACGATGTCTGGCAGATTAGTCGGTTTGATAAGAGCGAGGTCTCGACAGATTAAATTAACCGTTGTTTCAGAGGATGCGTTTGATTTGGTCTGGGTGTCAGCGTGAAGCCGGGCTGCTTGTAGTTTCAGGCCTTCAGAAGAAGAATTGATGACCCCAGGATTCAGGTTGTGAAGAGTCAAGAGGTTTTACCTGGCTACAGATAAAGTATGCACACAGTTCACCTGTAAATCGCTAGATCCCAGAGATTTACAAGCTTCAATGCATCAAAGAGAGCAAGTCAAGATTCCAGTATGCCCTTTCAACAAAGAAATAAAAAGAAAAGACATGTTGTAATGACAGAAAATACAAGTTTCTGCCCTGCAGGTTTATGGAGCATTTCTACTGTATCATTTAAAACGCTAACATGTAAAACTAGATCAGAACTGTTTGCCCTGGCGTGCCAACCTTCGTGAGCCACTTTGTCTTCGTCTTTTGTTGTTTTAATGTTTCAGATTTGTCATTTTTTTATTGTTTCTGTTATTGTCATTTTTTACTGTTTTTGTTGGTTTTTTTATGCTCTTTTAATGTTTACTGATCTTTCCTGTGAACCTTTTTCTGTTTTATACTCTGTTAAGCACTGCGGTGTTTTAAAGCGCTATATTAATAAAGTTGACTTGACTTGACTTGACTAGAACAATCATAATGAAAAAGGGCGAATCACACCAACTAAACTACCCGCAGACTCAGATATGCTGCTCATTTTTTGCTATTGTATGATCAGCAGCACTGATACTGACAACATTTTGGATTAATGTTTTACTTGTGTTGTAGTGATCACTTAGCTTGCCTCGGAGCATAGCAGATCCTTCATCTGATTTAGTATTCATTTTGCTACGGCCTATGTATTTATCCAACATAAATCCAAAAATCTATGTAGTACAAGTACTAAAACATAGTATAATGCCCATGATTTATTTTAAAGAAGCGCTACAGTAATTTAGCAGTTTTCCCAGAGATGTGTCCTCAACGACGCTAACCCAGCATCCCTCCTGTGTCCAACCTGTACTGTTTGCTCTCTCCAGCCAGTAAAAGAAAGTCTTCTCTTGTTTGTTCTTCTCTTTCTTTTCCTTTCTGCTAATAATGTTAATACATTCTTACATTTTTTTGCTGAATCCTCTACAGAGTGTATTGAAATGGGTTTATACCAATTTGCTAGCATGTGATGTGGTGCATAAAGGATGAAACAGTCGTTTATTTTAGGTTTCTCAGCCTTGGGATGCTGAAGAACAGTGACGACTCCAGAATTACACATTATAGATGTTACTATGTAATCAAATGAGTCTAAGGTTTTTGGCTACATAATGCATCTTTAAAGTCATTCAGGTAGATTTAGAAATTTGTTCTAATAATTAAAAGGTTCAGAATAGAAAGTTAGACTTGATTAATTTATTTGGTCATTCTACACAAAAACAAACATCAGTTGGATTTGGTTTAACGTAGCCGTAATGTTTTCTCCCCGTCATCTGGGTTTTAAGGCTCCACTGACTTTCATTCGTAAAAGGCAAATAGCTGCGGAGTGATTAGTAGTCCTACATAAATCATTATATTTAGTATGTTTTACTTTAGATTGAACAGATAACATATCAATCCCGACCAGAGTGAAAGCAGCACTTTTTGCTCTGACACGGGAAAGAGCTCATTAGAAAATATCGATATATCACAATATTTTTAAAGAGACAATATCAAAAAAGAACTGTATCGATCTATTTATGATCATATTCTTTACTTATCATCTTGTAAACAAGGAGTATTTTTAAAATAAAATGGGTTTTTTTCTATTTGAGAAAAATAGACTCCCCCCCCCCCCATTTACTAGGCTGTGAGTTTTATTACCATTAAAATCTAGTAAAGAAAAAATGTGAATTCATTGCCTTTTTTTTATAGCATCACAATATATCTCAATATATTGTATCACTACCTACTGCATTGTATGCCACATTGTGTCTTGCTGATACACACCCCTATTAGAAAGTAAAAATGATCAAACTGAGGGCTTAAATGTAAACCGGTGCTAAAGACTGCTGCTTGTTTAAACATGATGAAATAAATGCTCCCATCTCATCCACAGCACTGTTACTGTAAAGGGAGCGTGGAGCAGAGTAACAGTGAGGTGTTAGTGGGGAGAAGGAAAAAAAGGCTGAGCAGACATCTTCAGAAAAGGACATTTGTTATCCTGATCGGAGGCTTTAATGACAATCTCCAGATTCCCAGAGAATATTGTGCGTTTTAAAATATTCATGATGCTCATTTTGAAGGCCTTGGGCGATGTGATGATGTGTGGGTTCAGCGTTCACGCCACCACCTTTACTTTCTTTTCAATCATTACCTTCTCTCTGCACGCACAACATGCACCCCGCCTCCTCCAGCTCCCATTGGTGATGTGACAGTGTTTCATGCGGGGGGAGTAAAATTCACAAACAGAGCAGATAGTTTCTTGGCTGTGATAGGGGTGGGGTGACTATGGAGGAGCAGTGGAGTATGACTCATTTCTGCAGCAGGATACAGTATGGATGTATGTATTATATGTAGGACATGCAGCTTTGGAGCAGGAGGGGAAATCTTGGGGGAGTGCGTGATCCTAACAGCAGTTTCATCTGGTTCTTCTCAGCTGCTGCGTGTTGATTTGGACTTTAAGGGTAATAAGTGAGTGATGCAAATTTAAAGAGGTGGTTTGATCAAGTGACGTAAATGCTGCGTTGGTTGTTGTGATGTGATGAGGTGGGGTAAGAATAGAAAAGGAGGTATAGCCGGTGTCTGCTCCAGTGCAGGTTGTCCCTTGTTAGGAGATGGGACACGGTACAGGCTGTCTGCATTCAGCATGTAGTATAAAGAGAAGGAGGCAGCGGCAGCAGCACCACATTAAATGAGTGAGTACAAAAAAAACTCCTCACAGTGATTTTTCTCTTCTCCCTGTTTGATACTTCCTGTTTGTTTCTACTGCGTTTCCATCATTCTGGAGGTGCTTCGCCTTCGTTTTCCTTTGTCCTCATCCTTCACCTGCTCTCCCTCTTTAGCAGGGCTTTTGTTTCATTCCTGCACATGTGTTACTTTTTGGTTTCCATCAGGCTGTTTGCTCTCATCACGGTTCTACAGTTTTATAATTGATCCATTTGACATGCAGCCATATTGGTATGGACGTAAAAACAAAGTGATTTATTGCATTGTGTTTTAGTGAACACTACATGTACAACTTGCTACTGTTGAATTACGACCTCATAGTTCAAAGAACACTTCTGGAAATGAAATATTTGATTTCTGGATTTCCAAATTGCTACAGTGGGAAGTTTTGTGTAGTTTTTCTTCTTAAAAAAATGTAATTGTTTTGTTTTTACACTGAAGAAAAATGGGGGTTCAGCCTCCAGAATGATATATTCTGCTGTTGTGCAGATTTGGCTTCCTTGCAAGTAAGGATTTTTCTTCAAGCTTTTTACAATATTATTAAACTTTGATATTAATACCATCTAGATTTAAAGATTGCTCTGGTTTTACTGCTGTCCTGTTTCTAATTGTTTGGCCAGTGCTAGCAGTGCGTCTTCAGGAAGAAATACGAGAAGTATCTGTCAGCTACTAAAGATTAATTTGCAATTAATGATATAAGAAAATCTGACTGAATTAAATTGTCAGGCCTGACCTTTTAGTACGCGAATACTTAGATTTATGATATAAGCGTTTGTTTTTAGCTGATAGCATGCTAACATGCTAAGATGATAAGAATAGCACTTGCTAAATGTTTGCATTTAATGTTGGCAATTTGCACAGAATCTGCCCATCTGTTACATGAATGTTAAAAGCTCAAAGACTTAAAGGCTAGTGTCAGTGGTTCTTTATGTTGATGTTTTACATGATCCCAAACCTTTGAATATGACATTTCATCATGCAAACTAGCTGCATTCGGCATGTTGGAATGAAAGCTTACGAGTGAGGGAATGAGGCATCACTCTATAAAAGCATATTTCTATCAGCAACATCAGTCTTTACTGTGACATTAATTAAGATTTAAGATTTCGTGACAAAAATAACAGCAATCATATGCTGTATAATGCACAACCTGCAGCAAATTTACAGACGTATTCCATAACTTCATATCTCTACTGGTAGTTTTGTTTACTTGGAGGACTTTGGAGCCAATTGTACGTCCAATCAGAATAAAAATGCATCATGTTAACATGTCCGATCAGAGTTCAAAGGGGATGATTAAACCTTTATGATCTAATCAGCAGGAACAATAACCGTGAATACACTCATTCCCATCACTTCTGTGGTGTGTGTGTTGTTTTGGTGCATAGTTGAACCATGATGGGTTACATAATGAGTTTCTGGACCAAATTAATCCATACATCCATCCAAAAATGCTTTTGGTTAGAAACTGAAAAAGCTTAGGATTATTAAGCATGTAGATGGTCTAAAAGTTCAACATTTAAAAAAGAAAAATGTATCTTTTGCCAAACTAACAGGTAGTGGAAATGCTGATTGTATTAAATCTGCTCATTATGTAAATACAACCGATTGGATCGCTTTATCTGGTGTCCATGTAAACATAACTAGTATTATGTGTTAGAGGTGTTCCCTGACTTTGCTGATGCCATGGAGATGCATATAATGGTGGATGTCCACTAATTTGTATAGGATTGCAACATTAAACACTCGTTTCCCAGTTAGAAAAGTAACCAGTCTGATAAGCAGGGTGGGTGTTGCCATGTTATGCACCTGTCTAGAGTGATGTTTGTGGAAAATCTACTCCCAGTCAGAATGAACACAGTTTCATAAGTGGGATGATCAAATCTGAAAATACGCTGGTGTGTTATCTGACGTTGTTGCTGGTTTGACAGTTTTCGTGTACGTTTGACTCTAAACTTTGATGTTAGTTGTTGGAATTCATGTCTAATTTTGATATATTTGCATATCCTCCATCCATTACGGCTTATTCCAATGAAGGGTTGCAAGTATCTGGAGCCTATCCCAGCAATCATTGGGAGAAGTGGGGGTGTACGTCTCCAGTCCATCACCACCATACTTGCATTTCATATACCTTCAAAAAACAACTATTGAATTTGTTAGATTTTCTTTTATCAGTGATGCCTAATTCATTATCCATCTTGCATCTTACCTGCATTCTCAGCTTTCTCGCAGTTAGTAAATGTCAGTCCAGTTTAATCTTTTCTTATTTCTTGGTCTTTTTTCTTTGCTTTTTAAGATAATGTGCTCTTGTTTTTTTTTAAAGAGCCATGGTTTACTGTTAAAAAGATGGCACGCTGATGTGCATCTGCTGGTGTGTGACATGGTGTGAAAAGCAAAACTCATGTTTAAAGTGATGCTCCAGGCTGGAACACAAAGTTGTGATGTCCGGTTTATCAGCCTCTGTACACTGCTGAGCCTCCAGGAATGTACATAATTAATGTCACAATGCCATGAAAACAAGTCTTGGGAAGTTACGTAGAACTACTTTATCAAGAAGTTTCTCAACATGTTTGTATTTATAGGAGTTGCTTAAAGTGATGAGCTTACAGAGTTATTATCTAACAGATCAGTTTTTACAGATCATTGTTTTGTTTTCCAACCAGAAACCGTCTTATTGCCTATTTATTCACTTTCAATACAATCTTCATCCTACTTGGGATCATAAGTAAGACTGGAGCCTATCGGGAACCTTCTGAGTTTGCATAGCTAACTTCCATACCGCCATCACTACTGTCTTCATCTTTGCTCACTTATAATTAATTAAATGGCAAAATGCCACTCGCACCTAGCGAGGAGAGATACAAGAACATTTCACTGTTGTGTGCATGGAAAATATTTCATAGGACCAGTATTAGATACATCTTCCAATAAAAAAAATTAAAGAATTTTCTGTAAAATCCTAATTGAATTGATATTGAAGTCCTCAGTTGGAAGACTGTAGGATGTCTTAGCCTCTTAGGACCAAACTAACTGGATGACACACTTCTCCCTTGGCCCCTCCCTGCGGAGTTGAAACCATCAGTGTTGCAGTGTGTGAAAAATAATCACAGAAGCAGAATAGCAAGGAACAAAGTTAAATTTAGCCTGTAGACTGGGGACATTAGTTGGAGGGAGAAAAAAACCCGAGACATCCTCAAAAAAGATGATGATGATGTACTCTCATTGTTATACTCTGCAATGCAGCTGAGCCTCTCCTACATAACCCCCTGCTATCGTGCCTCTTATGCCAGTGCTAACAGAGGTTTTGTTGCATTTAACAGGTGGCCATGCTGGATGCAACATGGGGGAGGTCCAGTGTTACAAACACTAACAAACTAGCTTCACTGTCTCTTTTCTATCATTTCACTCTGTGCCCACCTCCATATTTATTCTGCTTTTATGTCTGTTAGTCTTCACGATCATGCCCAGTGAAGACAGGGAAGCTGCTACATACATGTCTTTATCAGGATTTAGTTCAGTCACATATGCTACACTCTCTATCTGTGCATCACAAGCGGTCTTGGTATCGGTTTTTAGTCATATAGGTCACACTACAAACCCTCACAGCATCTTTTTTATCTTCTAATCTCATCTTCTAGTTGAGGTAGTCTCAGTTTATTGACATGTAAACCTTTCAACTCGCCAACCATAAACATCCTGGTTCTCTTCGTGTATCTTGTCAACAATATCCCCTCCTCTCATTTCTCTCCTTCTATTTCCACCTCTTCTTCCTCATCCTTCTTTTCTATGTCAGCGCTACTCTGGCGCAGTGTTCCCTTGCAGAGCTGGTGAGTGCTAGGAATCAGATGTAGTTATCTAACATACACACCACACCATAAAAAGACCGGAGGAGACGTGTATGCTGGAGTGGTACTGTCAAAAAACATTCATTCGGGATTATATGCATCCTGAATCGCAGAGAAAGCAAAGGTGGTGCTTCTTTGTGTATTTTGTGCTTGAACTTCGTTTGGTTGTGCTCTGGCTAATTGGTCCTCCTGAGGATCGGTTTGTTTATGTTGACAAGATGGATGACCAGGGAGTCTCTGCACTCTAAAAGGAGAATCAAATCAAATAATATTTTATTCATAAAGCATGTTTCATATATAAAAACATAGCACAGTGCTGTACACATTTCCCTCATGTCATTTCCAGCCATACTCACTCACACACACACACTCACACACACACACACACACACACACAAAAACCTCTAAAAGAAATTTGTAGCTGATGACAAAGAGGATCCCAAGTCAGCAGACACCATCTAAAGGGGTCGCCTGCACCAGGTGCCGCCAACGGCCTAAAGCCAGAACGTCTCTGGCCCGGACGGCCACCTCAGCAAGAGGTCCATAGCAGTGGGGCACTTCCACAGTCCCCCCCTCAGACCAAGCTGGTGTCCTCCAGGAGACAGACAGACCAATATCAGCCCCTAAAGGTTATCCCCACTCAGGAACACTGGAGATATAAAATAAGAAACTACTAAAGATAAGTAAATCACAAATAAAAGTAAATAAATGACTAAACATACAATAAACTAAAATAATAAAAGTCTAATTAAATAGGAACGTCTTAAGAAATATGAATGTTCTCTGTGGCCCAAAGGTCCTAAATCACAGTGGAAATATCACTATTTGCTTTTATACATGTTGCTTTATTTACAAGGATGTGGTTTGTATATCTAGTGTGTTAAACTTATCCGAGCATTTCCATCATACCTTTTGCTGTGAAATTAGGTTTTTCTTTTTCTCGCTTGTCTTATCTAACTTGATTTATTTTTTGCTGCAGTTTTTACTCACAGATTCGGGACTGAGTTTGTAAAGAAACGCAAATCAGATCCATACATGAAAACTCTCACAAACTCAAATAGTGGATGGTCACACCTCCCACTTTCTTCCACTTTCAAATCTATGGAAATGGTTTTGGTCTGAGTACTATTTATTTCACTACCTAGTGTTTATATATATATATATATATATATATATATATATATATGCGTGTGTGTGTGTATATATAATTGTATGTAGTGTGTATATATGAGCTTCATCTGCAACAATTTCATTATCAGTTTCAACCCTGAGACCTTTTTTTTTACCTTCTTACAGCTCTAAGCCTGAATAAATTTATATTGCTCCCAAAATGAGAAAACATAAAAGTTGACACACTATCAGGAGTGAATGTGGCATCTTTACTTGAAACGTATTAAATAACTGAGACTGATCTTTGCTACTTTTCCTTTGAGCAGCTAATTGTTTAGGTTTCAGCTTCAGAACACATAACACAGACCTTTCAGGAGATAGCGATAGTTTACACATTGCAAATAAAAAGCACCTTCTCGTGTAAAATGCCTGTGTTTGCTTTATCTGTTGCTTTCAGCATAATTTGCCCGCCATCCCTCGGATGTGTCCTTAAACTGCTTACTTTGAAAAATTATAGCCAGCATATATTTTACTAATGAGGAGATGTCCTTAGAGAATAAACAGGGGAATAAAGGATGTATATGTGCTGCACTGTGGGGGATGCTGGAATGGATTGGGGCCAAGCTGGAGAGAAGAGGAAGCAGTTGCCTCCTTTGTGCTATATTTGGTTTGTCAGAAGATGGCTGGTGTGGGAGAGCAATGCATTGTTTAGTAGATGCACACAGGCTCACATGAGTTTGGTCATGAATGCAGACGCATATTTGCATGCACACCTGCATGCAAACCCTGCAGAACAGAAAAACTAATGAAGGCACACATGGGTAAACCAAAAAGCCCCGTCTCTGGTCTCACAGCAACATGTTTAACACATTTTTACATAACGTGTGAAATTATTAATTGCCTCATCAGCATAAATGATATGACTGTCCTGGCAGGGGTCAGCTGATTCGTATACCAGTAGACCGTCGGATTCAGACCTGTCAGCCGAGGAGGACCGCGAGGCGTATCGGCGCGAAGCCGAACGCCAAGCACAACAGCAGCTTGACAGAGCTAAGGTACTCTATGTAGAGAAACGATAAGTAATAAAGTTTTATTATTCTGCTCCAGAGCCACTTTCACATGCACAGGTCCAAGTTTTAAACGAAGCTCCTGAGTGATGTGTTTCATCCCAATCTACTAATTTGGATAAAAATAGACCTGATTTTCTGTACAAATAATGTTTAGCTGCTTAGCTTTGTCCTTTCAGCTGCACAGTTGTCAACTAACACAGGAGAAAAACCTTCCTGTGGAAACAGGGTGTTAGTCTGAAGAAGCTCTGACCCATGAGATTTGCTTAGCAATCTTAGCTATATATATA
>JBAMHX010000015.1:6970759-6989044 GCA_037177515.1 Pseudomugil tenellus
TGGAAAATGCCGCTGCAGGTTTCTTTTTAAAATAACGAAGCTTCGACTACTAAATTAGTTGTCGACTATTAAAATAGCCGACATAATCGTGACTAGTCGACTAATTGTGGCAGCCCTACATTAAGCATTCTCTAAACTGAAGCAACTCTTCTAAATGATTTATTAAACCGCTCATTGCATATTGTCTCAGTCTGTAAAGATACTTGGGGACAAGCTGGTCGAGTTGGAGCTCACCCGCAGCACCGTCTCGGAAGTTCTTCGTATCTTTTTGGAGTCTCATGGTTATGAGACGGAGGTTTGCAACACACTGAGGACCAAAACCTTCCATGCCCTGCCTCCCGACACCAAGGCGGCTATCCTGGGTTTCCTGGTGGAAGAGCTCAACAGCAGCAACATTGTGACGAGGTTGGAGCCTGAAGACCTGCTCTTCAAATTTCATAACTTTTCCGCAAAGCTGTAACCTCACTGTTTGTTTGCTTTAGTGACATCGACAACACGTTGGAAAACATGGGAACCTACAGGAAGAACAAGTGGATCATTGAGGGGAAGCTTCGCAAGTATGATCACGTTTATGTCCTTAAATCTGCTGCTCATTTGTGGGGTCTTAATCTTGACTGTATGCTTCTAATTAAGGCTAAAGGCGGCGCTAGCACGGCGCACCGGGCGCTCAGAGGAGGAGCTGTGTTTTGAAGAGAGGAGGCGCAGTGCCAGAGTTGCAGAGGAAGAGAACTTTAGTCTGGAGGAGAGTGGTCTCACTGTGGAAAGGGGAAACCGGCGTGCTCGCAAAGAGGAGCCCAAACTCAGTGATGTGCGTGTATTCTCTCTTGTATCTGAGTTACATCTTGATTATTCTATGAATAATTGATTTTAACACGTTTTATTGCTACAGAGTGAGAGTCCTACCACTGCCAGCATTCCAGAGCTTGAAAGGCAGATAGATAAGCTAACCAAGGTAAGTGTGACACGACGCAGACAGCGCTGTGTGTTAATGTTCTGTATTAAACGGTCTTGCTGTGAACCTCTGCAGCGCCAGGCATTTTTCCGTAAGAAGCTGCTACAGTCGTCCCATTCCATGCGAGCGGTATTGCTGGGTCAGGACCGTTACCGACGCAGATACTTGGCTCTACCTCACCTCGGGGGAGTTCTGGTGGAGGGACCTGAGGAGCTGCTGAGTGCGTCTGAGCTCGATTTGAAATTTGTGAATTTTACAGTCGATTGAAATTTGGTTTTAATCTTTTTGCACGTCTGTGTTGCAGCTTCAGGAGAAGTCCTTGTAGCCGAGGTACCTGTAACTTTCCTCAAAAAGGAGCCCAAAGTGGAGGAAGCCCCCATTCCAAGCAGTCCTCCTCCTCTTCTACCTTCCTCTCCGTCTGCTGCCCCCCCATGCCAGGCCCAAGCCTTTTCTCCAGAGGAGGATCCCCTTCCTGGCACCGCATCCCTCATGAGCACGCAAAGAGGCCGCGGACGCCCCCGGAAAATCAAACCGGAAGTGGAGCTTCACCTCCGCACGGCAAAGATCCGCCGGCGGCGCCGAAGCAGCGTCAGGTCAGCGGGGGAGGAAGGGCCAGGATCACCAAACACGTGCATGCACGACCTCACACAAGCGGCTTTCCAGAGCTGGCTCCAGTCACAGGAAGCGCTGACCAACGGCACATGCTCCACAGCAGGGGAAGCTCCCGATGGTAACCGACCAGAAGAAAGCGTGAAGGAGATGGCGGAAAAACAAGGACAGTGGTTCAATCTCCTCCCCAAACAACCGTGTGATGATGTGTCTCTCGCTGAGCCTCAGATGCTCAAGTCACCCAGCTCGCCGGTTAAACTCTTCTCTCAGATCCCAAGTGCGGTGCCTCCGCTTGTTGCTCCGCTCGTGCAGGTTTGCTACTGTAGCCAATATGTTTATACTCCTAATATCTCTTTGTAAGTAAATGTGATCTAAAACTAATTCTGCTCCACTCCCCAGCCGGACCCACTCTTACCTTGCCAAGCTCCTGCTGAGCCTGTGGGCCAAGCGGTGCAGCAGGAGATCCCCTCACTGGTTGCTGCCAATGCTGAACCCGTTTGTGCTCCACCAACAATCCCTCAACTTGTGCCGGTTTCCATGGCTCCTCCTCCGGCTGCTCCCACCACCCCAGTCAGGACAGGTCGCCGGCGAAGGAGAGGCAGTAGAGGTAGTAGTCCAGCTCGCCGAGGGCCCCGGGGGGCAGCAGCCAAGCGCCGCGGCCGCCCACCCAACTCTGTGTTCCAGGAACTGGAGCAGCAGTACTTCACGCAGCTGGTGGTCAAGCCCATACCAGCATGTATGTTTGTGGTTTAAAAAACTATTTTTAGCTTCATCTGCAATGTGAGAAATGCTTAATTACTTTTGAAAATAATCAAACTTCTGAATTGTGTCCATAAACCTGCCAAAATGTTCCCACAGCTTGGAAAATCTAATTATCATACAATTATTTAGCTTTAAAACTGCGTTAGTACCTTTTTATGTTTTAATTGGGTGTGTTTAATGGTTCCTCTTCAGCAATGGTGCGCGGCTGGTGGTGGATTAAGGATCCAGAAGAACTAAGTAACACTTTGCAGGCACTCCATCCAAGGGGCGTCAGGGAGAAAGTGCTCCATAAGCATTTGGCCAAACACATGGAAAGCTTAATTGAGTTGTGCACCAAGCCGATTAATGGTGAGTAATCTTAGTTATATAGTTTTATCCAGTTTATGTCTGTCCATCATCATGTTGCACCAGGTTTTTTATATTCTTTTCCTTTTTTACAAATGTTTCCCATTTGTCGTCATGAACTAGACCCAATATTTGAGCTGAAGGTTGAGCAGAAGGACATCCTGCTGGAGGCTCTGCAGCAGCCCTGGCAGGTGCAGGAGAAAGCGATGGAGACCGACGTCAGCGCCCTTCAGTGGGTAGAAGACCTCGAGCAGCGCGTCATTGCTGCTGATCTTCATCTGAAGGTGAAACGGATCAGAGTTTAAAAAAAATCCACAAGTTGCCAAAGAAATGTGGTTTAATGTGCTTCTACACATTTAGATTTGCAGACTTTTAAGTAGAAAAATTGAATGTTTGGTTTGTTTTTTTCCTGAGAAAAGGTGCATGTAACTGGAAACTTAAAGCTAACGCTTTGTTCCTTCCAGGCACCACCTCAAAATGCAGTTAGTGATGCTGAGACAAATGGAGAAACAGCACTTGCTGAGTTTCAGGTAATAAAAGAAACTCCCCACTTATTTCTCCTCACATTTGGACCAAATATGTTGTATGTTATCTCACTCCATCTGTTTTTAGCCCTACACGATCCCAGATCCAGACTCCACACGTGATGATCTTCAGTACTACGAGCACGATGTGGACCCCCGGGACGACTGGATTGTGCGAACCAAGAAAGAGTGGTCCGGCTTGCCTCGCATTGCCACACACCCGTTGGACCTGGCCATGCTGCGGCTAGCCAACCTGGAGAGGAACATCGAGAGGCGCTATCTGAAGGAACCGCTCTGGAATCCAGCTGAAGTGATGCGCCTCGCTCCCCTAACCCCCACACCTGGAGAAGAGCATCCAATGGATGTCATTAGGTGAGGAAGAGAGCTTACATCTGACGTGATCCAGAAAAGATTTTTAAAAAAACGATTTAATGGAAATGTAATCTGTTACAGTCTGGAAAGCGAGATCACCTCTCGGCTACGAACATGGCGGCAGGCTTTAGACCGCTGCCGCAGCGCTCCTCAGCTCTGTCTGTGTTTACTTCAGCTGGAAAAGGCCATCGCCTGGGAGAGATCTGTTACTAAAGTGGTAATTAGCCTAAAATAAGCTGTTCAGATGCTATTTCTCTTTGGTGGATGGGATCATTATGGGATGACACTTTTTTTTTTTTTAAAGAAACTTTTTTTTTTTTTTTTTTTTTTTTTTTTTTTTTACAGACTTGTCAGGTTTGCAGAAAAGGAGACAACGATGAGTGCTTGTTGCTGTGCGACAGCTGTGATCGAGGCTGCCACATGTACTGCCTGAGGCCTAAGATCACCCAGGTGCCAGAGGGAGACTGGTTTTGTCCAACATGTGTTTCTAAGGTACCCATCATTCTGGCCATTCTTGTTTCTCGCTTTCATCAATATTTTCCCTCCATTCTTTGGTCTTAATCTGCTCCTGTTGGGTTTGTGCTCATCAGCAAGTCTGCTTCTGTTTTTAGGATGGAGGCGAACTGCAGCGCTCATCCAAAAAGCGGAGCAGGGTGAAAAAGAGACGGTATGAAGACGACAGCTCAGAGGATGAGAACACGACGCCGCGACGTGGCAGCGGTATGACCACGCGGCACAAGGAGGCCACGCCTACATCGTCTTCCCGTTGCCCTGGAGAAGGGGGCAGCGCCAAACGCCGCCGCATGATGACACGCAACCAACCTGACCTCACCTTCTGCGAGTGAGTCACACCTCCATTCATATTAGCATTAATTCTTTGTTTATCTTTCACTCTTTTCATAGTTATGTTATAAATTTGTGTTGAGTCATTTTTTAATTTCCTTGCCAGAATCATTCTCATGGAGATGGAGGCTCATGCAGACGCGTGGCCTTTCCTCGAACCGGTCAACCCCCGCCTGGTACCGGGCTATCGCCGCATCATCAAGAATCCCATGGACTTCCTCACCATGAGAGAGAGATTGCTACAGGGAATGTAAGAGATTAATGTCTTTTTGTATACATAAAGTAATTAAATTAAAAAAGAAATGGAACAGAAATAAGGTGTGAAATCAAAAAGCTAGAAGAGATAAAACGCTTCACATACGAACGAATCAGCCCAATTCTTTTTTCGCTCACATCCATTCCTCGTCCTTGTCCTTGTCTCAGTTACTGCAGCTGTGAGGAGTTTGCAGCAGATGCTCAGCTGGTCTTTAACAACTGTGAGCTTTTCAACGAAGACACGTCTGAGGTGGGAATGGCCGGACACGCGATGAGGCGTTTCTTTGAGAGCCGCTGGGCGGAGTTTTACTCGAACAAGGACAAGTAGGAGCCTACAGTGATCGCCCTGATGGTGGGGCTGTAGACTGTTGGTGCTTTCACCGTCCCAGTCACACTCTCCATTACTGCTAAGACTGCCTGGACGTTGTTCCAGATTATGTGTATTATCTCATGTATAGGTATATATGTATAGACTTTGGCTCTTTGTCTGTTATTGTTCCCTCTACAGGCCTAATCTTTTCTACAAGGCTGAAGTGGCTTGAACTTGTACCCATTCTCCTCCAGAGTGAAAACATATCCATCTTCACCCTCCACCTTTGCGTGTTTCCTCATTTTCAGCACCTTGTCTTCTGTTTGCATTTTCCTGTCATGTCCTATCACAAGCCCAGTGTCATGGCAGAGCCTCTGGTCACGTCCCAGTGTGGGCTGATGACACGGCCCCAGGCCCAAAGTATTTTAGCTGTCACACTCGTACTGAAGGTCGGGGGCTGATCACACTGCTGCAGACCGGACCTGCTCAGCATCTCTCAACAACAAAATGGATGAAAATTCTTCACAGAACTCGGGCCATTTATTACCTTTTCATTGGAAGTGTAATGTTATGTGGTCTCATGCCTAGAAGTAATTTTTTGGCTCAATATATTTTTATTATATATTCTATATATAAATATATATATATATATGAAGATTACAATAGCTGGGATTATTTAATAGCAATAGCTTGTAGTGAATGTGTACAGATGACCTTATAGAGATGTTTAGACCATTTATAAAAGGCCAGTCAAACTTAAATAAATCTGTTGTCGGACTGCCACAAGTAGACGTTGTATAACCTCCACTTAGTCTTGCACGCACACTTTTCACCAATGCACACATACACATAAATTTGCACACGATTTCACACACAGATCCAGCTTCTGCTGCTGTGTGAACGACACTGGTTTCTGAAACTGGAGGTTTTTTTAGTGTTGGTCAGTCTTAGGTTCAGATTTCACTGTCCCATCTGTGAAGAGCAAATGTTCAGCTAGTTACACCCAATCTGTCTACAACCAAAAGGATGCTTCTGTACTTGTAGCGCCTGTAAATAGTCCAGTTCGAATGGACACACACCGACGTTTGCTCTCACACTCTCGTGATTTTCAGGGTTTTTGTTTTTTTTTTTTTTTTACTTTTGCGCATGTTTGACATGATTAAGTCTGCAGCCAGGTGTTTAAACTAACACTCATTTTTGTTTGGCTCATTTTGACCAGATGAAAACCTCTAAAAGTGGCTTCATTAGACTGAAATTCTTTCTTTTAAAGGCTAGCATTGCAAATGAACTGATTTTGACGTACTGGGTGCATTCGTGCCTGGTTTCTTGTCTTACATTCCTTTTTTTTAATCTATTTCTTTTGTGCTGTACGAGGGCCAATGTACGATGTTGCACGGCATGGCTGGTGTGCTACTAAGACAACAGAATGACTCCACAGTCCAGATTTTATTTATGTTTCTTACACTGAACTCAAATCCATCGATAGGAAATAAATTTAATGTTCCTTTATTACCTTTAAAGGGACGGTATGTTGTTTTTTTTTCCTTCAAAAAAAAAAAAAAAGAATCAAAACCAAATGTGGTGTTAAGTGAATTTTTAATAATGTACAGTTTTGGTGACTTTAAATTTGTTCCTTTATATTTTTAGGACCAATTCATCATTTTTAAGAGGAGGTATTACAAGACTCTGTTGTATTAAGGTGATGTAACACGTGTGCATCTGTAGAATGTACTGTGAGTTGAATAAAAACACATCTTGTAGAGAGTATTTCATGTTGCATGTTTTGGGTTCTTTTCTCAATTTACTCCCATTCTCGGTGTGTCAGCTTTTCTTCAGGTGCTCTAGAATTAATCTAAAATGACCCACAAGCACTTTTCCCAGTATTTACTGGTTTTTATTCGTCGTTGACAGCGTCCAAGTTCATGTAGATGGAAATAATTTCTACTATAAGCTGATTCATATGAATAAATGCGGCCAGTTTTATATAAAAGTACTGAGGAATTAAATTGGATTAATAAATTAATATGATAGTTAATAATAAAAAATGTAATTTCAAATGGCAGGAAATAAAGAAACTCTTCTTCGGATTTATGTCTAGATCACATGTGTCAAAGTCAGGTCCTCAAGAGCCGGTATCCAGCAGGTTTTGTTGTTTCCTGCAACAACACACCTGATGCAAATCAAACAGATCCAACAGGTTCTTATCAAACTTTTGATTAATTTCATTCAGCTGTGTTGGAACATGGAGACAACAAAAACCTGCAGGGACACCGGCCCTCGAGGACCGGACTCCAACACCCCTGGTCTAGTTGGAACAACATGTTGATCCAGGTTTGGAATTTGCATGATTTTTGTGATAATTATATCCCTGAGCGTGTCGGGATATAATGGTTTCATCACAACCGCTACAGGATATCCTTCATGTGAACAGTTTTCACAATTGGAATTTGATACTCAGTACACCTGTTTGGGTCCCCAAGAGGACGAGCTGTATCGAATCTCTGGATTATTGGTTATTTATTCACAAAAAAATCAGATTGTTGACTATATCTTTGGAACTATTCATCTCATTCACCTGAAATCAAGTGCAGATAAAAGGTCATGACCTCAGGATGCATCCTATCCTGATGTCATACTGAGCTGGTTCAAGGTTTCCACACCAGGTGGAGCTTTGGACCTGAACATGTGCGTCTTCATATTATTGTGTCTATTTGAGGGTTGAGGAATAGGAGGCGTTTGGGGATAAACCCCTAGCCGTCGCTTCCGACGCTATCGGCCTTGTTAAAACGTCATTTCAGTACCATTTGCAGTTTCATTAAGAGGACCTCTGTCCTAATTATCTTGGGTTGGGTGGAGGCTTGACAGCTCCCTATGGAGACCCGTCTGAAGCACATGCTGCTGGAAACACGTCTCCTATCAAGCCCAGACGCTCCACAGTAATAATCTAATGTTCTACTTGCACATCTATAAAGAATCAAAGGACAAATAAATGTTCTGGATATTTTATATAGATGACACGTATTTACTGTCTCTTCATACATCACTTTCTCTGTTGCCTCTACCACTCCCTCAAACCCCTTAGCTTGCACTTCGTATGTGTGTGTGTGTGTCTAAATATGTGTAAAATAGTGTCTGTGTCAGCACTCTGGGTGGGATGGTGGGTGAGTGAAGAGATGAAAACTCCCCACGCCAGCGGGTTCCAGTGCACCCCCTGCTCGGCCAGTGCCACACATTTGGGCTTATCCTCACAAAAGAGGGGATAAGAGTTACACAGTTGCCGTGGTGAGAAATGGGTAATCCACAGCATAATGGTGGACAAACCGCCCACCACCCACTTCAAACCAGTTCATTCTGGACACAGTCTGCCGGAGTGAGGGCCCCTAAATGCTTGAAGGGTCAGAAAAATCCGACATTTCTCTATCAGCAGCAGCATGAGGTCAGAGATTTGCTTCACTAACGCATGTTGATATCAAAGAGGGAAAATGAAAAGCATGCGTAGATGTAGCATCTCACTAAGCTCTATGGCAACAGCATCATGAAAGAGTTTGTCCCCATGGTGATCAGAGGGTTTCCAGACCATGTCTGAGATCACATCTTTAACCAAATGAACCTCCTGCAGGTTAACATGAAATGCCCCTTCATCTCACCATACGTCGGGGGCATTTAAACTCCTGCTCTACATCCTGAAAACAGAATATTAGAGCACTGAAAAGAGACACTTTACCATATATGTTGATTTAATTAAGTATATGACCCTATAAATGATTTCAAAGTAAAGTAGGAGGTCTGTGCTCGTTGCTCTGCTCGCTAATGGCCCCCTTTCTCTACTAATTGATATGAAAATCAGGCTGAGCAGCACTAATGTGTTCCAGGTGCTTTGGACACGCCAACGCAGCTTATTAAAAAGGAGACGGCGGGACAACTACACACACTTTTATCCTGCGCTACAAAGCTATCACACAGATTTTAAACTGGTCGGGCTGTTTACAGCAAAGCTATGCATATTTAAAGACAAAAAATACCAAAAATGTTACAAAAGGGCCAAAACAAAAGATGATTTCTGGTTCTAAATGTTGTGGTTCTTAATATAAAAACCCTGCCGATCAACATATCCCCATCTCATGCAAAATGGCAATTGATATCAATTGTTGTTTTTTCTCCATATATCGTTATAGTTCTGCTTGCTCTGAGGCTGTAAGGTGATTGTACAGATCTTTACACAGTCCCCTAACCTGCATATCAGGATAGTGTTTTTAGGCAACAACTGTTGGATCAGCTTCTTAAAAATAGCTACTCAGTTCAGTCCTACAAAGGCCACAGTCCGGATGAAATGAAACGGATCTATCAGCCTATGAAGTTCTACACGATGACTTATTCATTTGAGTCAGATGTGTTGGAGCAGGGACACACTGAAGTCCTGCAGGACTGTTGTCATTGTAGAACCCACTTGAGTAGCTCAGCTCTAAAATATGCGGTCTATTTTCTAATCATGTTTAAAAAAAATCAAAATGGGATTTTGAACTAATTTATGTTCAGGGATACAGTTTAAAAAGAAACAAAAATTCCATCTGACATTAAAATGTTTTATATCTGAAGACAGAAATGCAACTTGACATGTACAAAGTAGATTTTGGTGCCTAAGTTGTAAGTTTGACACAGCTGCTCTCTAAACTAACTGGTTAACACATAAAAAAACCCAACAATTTTGTTTAATATTAAATACATTACAACAGTGCTCTTTTCCCAGCATGCAAAACTCTGTTTTCATTATATATGTTAAGTGAAAAAATATTTGAAAATACGCAACATACTGATTATGTTTGCAACTTTGTGGAGGAATATATGCAACATGCTAGCGCGGTTAAGCTAACATTCTTACTTATATTACAATGTTCTCTTTCCAAGTAAGCTAGCATGCTATCAAATACTCATTAGCACAGTGCTAACTAAGACCAAGTGGGAATGTAGTTTGTAAGAAACCTCAACTTGAGCATCAAAACTACGAATGTTTGACAAGCATGAATCCAATGCCTGATAAAGATTTTTATTCATTCAGGTTTTGGTGTAAATACACATAAAGAGAACTGTAAATGAAAGTACCACCCATCAAGTCATGCTAAACTAAAAACTCCTTTTTAATTTTCTTAAGCAGTTGGAAACAATAATTTTATCTTCTTGTGTTGTTTTTACACACACAAACACACACTACACACACACAGCTTAGGCCTATGCTTTAAACATTAAACATTAATACTGAAATAAGCCATTTGGTTCAAAACAATATTTTTAAAAAGAAAGTTAAATGTAATCCTTGAATGTTCTTTGCAAAAAATGAAGTCTGTCATGTGTTAATTTAAAGAAATATGTAAATGTTTTATTATTCTAGTGATTTAGTCAGGTTCTTCATCCCGTGATTTATCTGTGTTCAATCTGCATGTCCAATTTTAAATGATTGTATTTTTAAGTTTGATGAATTTGCTACGGGAGTTTGGAGGGCAAGATGTTACATATACAACCTTGAAGGGCCATATTCCCACCGCGTGTGTGAAGGAAGACTTGGTTGGGCCCGGAGTGCATGGTGAAGGAAAGGATGAACAGAGATGCAAAGAGGGAGGAGGCTGTTCTCATCAAAGGACCTCAAATATTCTACAAGATAATGAGACCCTGAAGCTCTCAGACACCAACAGCGACACTGACAGAAGGACAGACAGATGACCAACTAAGTGAAAACAGAAACAGCCTGAAGAAATCATTCTTTGGATCTGAAATGACGTGGCGTGAGGTGAGTTTGTTAAAGGTTTTAATGTTTGTGCTGCGATGTAGGATTTACATTGGAAAATGAATATGTGAATATATGAATACTTTTTGAGGGATATAAGTAAACCTTGCATATTTGAATTAAAAATGTTTTTCTTTTAAATCGTGTTTATATGGTTATGAGATGGCAGTTATTCTATAATAATAAGCACTTTTACTGTGTAACTTTATGGAGACAACGTGAGTGCACTGAGGTATTTGTAGAATTGAGGAAGCAACCCGAGTCATCTACATATACTGTTACTGGATACAGATGTCATCTGAAAAGGATGTCATTTCTATGGCAACTTGTGTATTTCATGCATTTATGGATCCTTCAAGTTCAATATTTTATGTGGGTTAATGCCATCAGAGATGTTTTTTTATTTTTTTGGTTGATTTATTCACAACTATGTGCTATAAAAATGTCAGATAATGTCCCTTAAATGCATAATTATAGAACAAGCACAGTTTTCCATGCGCCTTTGACGATAATCCCCAAACTTTTCATAATTAATCTTACTGTACTTGTTGAACCATTTTCTTATATTATAAATAAATCCGCCTCTGCATGAAACCCTTTCTATTCTATATACAAGCATTTCACAACCTTCCCATGAACATAATTTTCCTTGATGACTTTTATTTTTGTGGTATTTACAATTAAGCATAAAAAGATTTGTGAGTCATTGCATTTTGCTTTTATGTACATTTTATTCAGTGTCCCTGGCTTTTCAGTAACCAGGTATTACATCTATACATTGCATATCGATATATCATTTTAAAAACAGTGAAAGTTTTAATATTTTTGTCTTTGTTGTAGCACTTCTTAGCAATAGGTGTTATTGTTATTCATTTGTGTGAAAAATGTATTTGTGGGATAAAATTCTGCTATTGATTATGATACAGTTGGGTTGGATCATGGGGTAGATGTGGAGAATACTGGGCTTATTGGTTAACAGCTTTTGGTGAAGGCAACTCACAGATACTGAGATAAGAATCTGCAACCACTGTCAATCTTGTTTCTACAGTCTGAGCTGAGCTCCATCCTCAAAGATAACAATGGCTCCACAGTGTGGAGTCGATTAAATTACATAAAAAATATTTATTTATAAAACACTACCTTCAAAAGCTGGGAGTGGAGATGATGAAATGACCTACCTGTCATATTGCTCAGCTTAGATTAGGCTTCTGTTAGATTAATTTTATTTTTTAATTGCCATTATGTCAAATTTCTTCCTGTGTCAATCATCTAATCTACTGAACAACAATAAAAAGAATCATTTGCAGATTAAGCTGTTTGCAATTGGCAGAAAAGATTAGACATGAACACATACACTTTTCTGAATGGAAAATGACTGCCAAGCATCAATGTTACAGCAAAGAAACAATCCTCCAAACACAAAAATCCTTTTTTAAAAAATATTTTTACCTACTTTTAATTTGCATTAAATTTAAAAATTGCAAAAAATAATTGTCAAGGTTTTTATTTCCCCTTTTCTCTGAGGAGCTTCGTAGTCGGCAGTTCTGGAGCGCCATCTTAGCAGAGCTGCTTGGTACTCTTCTGTTAGTGAGTGCGGTGCTGGGTGCCTCTGTTCCAGGCCCTGGGGAGCCCCCTGTGGGACCCCTGTATCCAGCAGTTGCCGTGGGTGTGATGGTCGTTGCATTATGCCACTGTTTTGGAGAAATAAGTGGCGCACAGGTGAATGTCAAATAGGTACACACTCATTTTATGTTTGACAAAAACTTCCAAGATGCTTGTATTTGTTGGCTCCAAAAGAAATATGAGCAGTGGAAGAGCTACGTATTAATTAAAAAGAATCACTTTCAAGTAAATATTACTTAACCCTACTCATTGCACTAGAATAAAATCACAGATTTGCATAAAATAATGAACAGAGCAATAAAAATATACTAATAACTAGTTGCAACTGTTAAATATTGCAAATTTGGTGGATCAAAAATACATATTTGTGTCTAATATGAGGAAAAGTGATTAAAACGTTTATCATGTGTTTGTGTGCTTAATCAGATGAACCCTGCTCTTACTCTGTCTCTGTTGGCCACTCGGAGACTGGATGTTCTTCGGGCTCTTGTTTATATCGCTGCTCAATGTTTGGGAGCCTGTGTAGGAGCCTGGGGCCTTTACCTCGCCCTGCCCCTCAAAACCACTGCAGAACACTTTGTCACCAGGGTCAGTGCTCAGACTGTGTGTGTGTTATTCTGGAAAGTGTGAGATGTATCTCTTCTTTTCTGTCCTCACTCTGCTCTAACTTATCGCAGGTTCCTATTGAATTGACGGCATCCCAGGCTCTGGGGACTGAGATTTTGTGCACCTTCCAGATGGTATTCACCGTGTTCTCAGTGGAAGACCAGCGACGGAGGGAGAGCCCAGAACCGGGAAACCTGGCCATTGGATTGGCACACACAGCAGGAGTGCTAATAGGGGTGAGAGATGAATCTTTACCTTAATGTCCAAGTGTATCTGAGACATTTGGAGTGTGAGCAGAGTGTTTTGAAAGCGAGCAGTCGGAAATATGAGCTTGAATAGTCTCAAATCTATCAAATGCACTCTTGATATGGCAGAATAATACCAGGCGTGCAGTGTTTTACACAAACTTCAGGTATAGTCACATCAAATGGCACTATGTTCCTCTTGTTCGCTTCCAACAAAAGCATTTTGATGGACTCAAAATATGTTTTTCAGTCTTTTGTTCCTTTAAACAGCAGTTTTATAGAGCAAAAGAAGTGCTTTAAATATTTAATCTTATGCAGTCTTTTCACACTTTACAAGGAGACTAAACATCATACTGGAATGTTAAAACAAAATAAAGAATGACTTTATTACCCAGGGTTTTAATGAATAAAATTAAATAAAAGGCATATTTTAATTGTTATTATTTAAATAATTCAAACACATCTGATAAACAATGCTGCTCAGACGCCTTTACGTCACTCATTTAGGAGTTTTTGCAAAATTGTAACCATACCCTGTGTGGCCTGGACCCTCTTTCTAGACAAGCTTGTCATCATACCACAAGTGATCTGTTTGTTAGTAAAGATTTTATCGTTCCAAAGAGGATTCTTGGTATTGGATACAAGTTTTTGATACAGATTTTTATAGAACTTGTTGCTCTTTATTACGAGATCATGACACTTGATAAAGCGACTCATGGGCCTTTTCCATTAGTACCTACTCTGCTCTACTCTACTTGACTCGACTGGTTTTCCATTATAATTTGGGATCCTCCATGTGGGAGAGGTTCTGAAAGTACCACCATTATCAGATATTATGAAGCTGTAGCCCGGATCACTGTTAATACCAAAGCTACGGACTGATCAGTACTCCAGCCTGTAGTCATGATTTGAGCCTGACTCTCTCTGATCGGAAACAGGTACCACAAAGGTATGTACTCGGTACACAATATCTACAATGGAAACACCCTGAAGCCGAGTAGAGCCGGTGTGAGTACGTACTAATGGAAAAGGCCTTTTAAATTATCTCACCAGTGTGCTTAACAAAACTTCCATCAGTATTAGTAGCACAAGATAATAATTTAGAGGCACAAAACAAAGATTATTGGGACAAACTATTTTAACACTGCTTTTAAGTTCTTCATTTATCTTTGTGCTGTTTGTAGTCATACATGTTTTCCTTCTAACTTCACTTCACCAGTTTAGACCGTGTTATGTTGGTCCAGCGGCTTCAAGTTATATTGAAACCCCTAAATTGAATTACAAGGTCCTGTATTTGTGTTAAAATTGTTTACTGCTTGAAGTAGACCTTGCATTAAGATCTTGTCTTTCTTTATTTAATATCTTAAAATGGATGTCATTGTACAGTATTTAAAGTCTTACAGACAAAAATCAAGCATAAATCAGAGCTAAATGTTTATTTGAAAGTAAGCTTGTAGTACAGTGTGCAGCAACTAACTCAAAAGTACAGAGAAATATCAGCAGGAATAACTTGACGCCTTCATTTTCTCTGCTGGAACGAAGAACCAGAATCACATCATGTTGTAAGCTCCTCTGCAACCCAGATGACAACCAGATTTTAAATAACTGCACTACAATCTCTCAGGGAGAAAGTAAACGCAGTTATTAAAGATGCTGTCCGACACTTTTCCCCCCAACATGATAGTAAAAGGTAAAAGAAAAAGTTTTTTTTAAATCTGAAGTAATTCGGCTCTTTAGCAGGTTAACATGAAAAAATGTTTTTAATAATTTAATATTATGTTTGAGGTCAAAGTCATTGTAGTGAAAGCTTCTGTTTTCTGCTACCCATTATTGGGTGGAAGACATCTGATTGAGTACAACAGGGTTCTGAGCAAAGTTGCTACCATAAAGTGATGCAAAAAGACTCAAAATGGTACACATAAAATAGGATATGTTTGGCTTTATATGGCTGAAGTTAATTATAACATGAAAATTGTGTTAAACTGGTGAGAATGTTTTTATATCAGCAGTATTTTATGTGTGAAATAACAGACAGATAACTCTTTATACTCTTGCTTATCTGTCAGGGACGGTTCTCTGGGGCCAGTATGAATCCAGCTCGCTCTCTGGGTCCAGCCATTATTGCTGGTTTCTGGGAAAACCACTGGGTGAGCCAAACTTTTCCTAACCTATTTAGATTTTTCTACTTTGTCTTATCTGAGATATGTTCGGGAGTACATTTGAAAAAATGCAAACACTGGCTTTACATAAAACAAGCTATAAAACTGCTGCCTGGGTCACACCAAAGAAACAATGCAAAGTTACGTGAAAATGAAGTTTACCGTCTTTTCATTATAAAGAAATGGGAATTTTTAACCATAGAAAACATAAAAAACATTAAAAACTAAAATAAACTAAAAAATACTAACTAAAAAACTAACTCAAGCCTGGATATTTTTTCTACATGACAGAAATTATGCTGTTAGTGGTCATAATAATGATTTTACATATTGTTACATATTTTACATACATATTTTAGAAAAAAATATTAAGGGTTTGATGTCTTGTAATAACATTTAAATTTTTTTGTTGATGTTGAAGAATTTTATTCGCCATGTTTTTCAGTATTCAGGTGTTTACTAACGTAATGCAAAAGAGGAAAGACATCAGCATTTATCTCAGTGAAGTAAGTTTGTTTCCCATCAATTTAGGAAGGACTATAAGGCACAAAAGATATCTCAGAAGCAAGAAATATTTAAGACAGTTGCCATTTTTTCCAGGAATAAACATCTCAGCAAACTCACCTTGAGATGAAACTTCCAGTTTTCAGAAAAGATGCAGATGCAGCTTGGAAATCCACACTCCTGCAAGTGTTGGAAGTTTCCCTGTTGCAACACATCTGGCACACATCAGGCTTAATTAGCAGACTTGTGCAGAGTTTGACATTAAATTCTGCACAATTCTGCTAATTACCATTGATTTGAGTCGCTTTTGATAGAGCATAACTCATTAGTTTAGATGTTATTTAATCTAGAAATTCAGCATGATTGGGGGGCTTGTCTTTTGATTGACAGGCAGTCCAGCACAACCGCAGTTTTTAGCTGGCATCAGTGTGCTTTAGCTTTAGCCTGCCTATCTCCATTAGATGGTTAGCTTCTGTTTGCTTGTTTGAAACCAGATCGACACCAAGCAGTAGCCTCAACTGGAAAAAAATGAAACCAGTGTAGAAGTGACAGAAATGGCAGTTTCATCCTCATCCACTAGGGGCTTCAAAATAGTGCAAATCCTCTTAAACAGCCATGTTAAAAAGGCCAACTTAACAGCAGGAATAAACATGTTTAAAGCCTGGTACAAAAACAGGTTTTTAGGTTTAATTATAGTTAGCTGGCTAACATTGTGACTTTGCTTTAGCCCACTTACCTTCGTTAGCCGGTTAGCTCCTGGTAGCTCCAAGTTTGTAAGTTTGCTCTTATCTACAGGCAGCTTGGGGTTTAATAGACTTCAATTATCCACTCGCAAACTTACAGCCCCCCTCTCAACTCTAGTTCTTTGGCCATTCGTGTATTTTCTGGGAACATCATAATGGATGACTCTACCAATATGGCAACAGTCGGAATTGCCAAACAAGCTTCGCTTTTTCCCCTCAAAAACTTACTGGGAGACTCCGTCCATCTTTTATATGCAGTTTGTGGTCCACACTCACAGCCCCCCCTCTCAGTTTTCTCTCAGATTATTTTTGCATCTTCTAGGAGCGACACAATGTGTATTGCTAGCAAGATGGCAATGGTGGGAACTGCCCAATGAGCTTTAACTCAGTTTTTCAGAAACCTACGGGTGACGTCAGGGAGGCTTCCTCCAGTTTTTGATAACCAGGCTATAAATTTGACATAAATGTTTAAGTTTATTGGGATGGTGCGATTATGGTCTTTTCCCACTAGTACCTGCATAGCTCCATTTGACTAGGTTTTTGTGTATTTCATCAGATGTCTACAGACTGCAAGCCACTGACATCAGTGAGTGAATTGTGAGACGAACCTCCATAACATGAACCATTACAAACCTTTCTATACATGTTCACAGTGTTATTGTCTTTCTCTGGCTTTTTCCTCTTTTACCTCAGGTTTGACAAAAAGCCACATACACTGAAAGGCAGGTAAACCACTGCCTCCACGTGCATCACTGCTTCATTGTGTTAATGCCACAAGCAAATTACATCCTCTTTCAGGCCACCTTGGATGTTATTAACTATGTAACTCAGCTGTAATGGTATGGAACTAGATTTGTCTTTTTATTGAATGCCAGAAAATACACAATATGAGAGGGAAAAAATGTTTCGAAGGAAAAATAGATATTTGATAGTAATTAATTTCACACTGAAAAAAAATATTTTTTAGTGTAAAAAGTTCTCAAAAAAAGTTTTGAGATCAAATATTGTTGCAGAATATCTAAAAAAAATTACATTTAATATATTTATTTCTTAAAAAAAGATTTTTTTTACTCAGTTATTTATTTTCTTTGCTGTCAAAGAGAAAATTTTACTTTAAATACAATTTCTTCTCTCCAAACTTCTCTCCGAAAACTCAATTTTTTTTTTTTTTACTATCAAAAAACTATCGGAGTCAGACTCTGGGCCCAGTCCAGGGGTGGTAATCACCACTCGTTGGGGCTAACGACTCCTTTCTTACGTTGTTGGCGCCGAGAAGGTCTCCATCTTCTGGAGCGCGAAGGAGGGCATCCAGAAGGCTCAGGGTCTGGATCCAGATACTTGGGCATGTTTTTCTCTGCCTCTTTGCGGCAGTACTCGAACCAACAAATTTTCTCTGCTGCTGGGTCCTGTCTTGGCTGGTTCATTCTGATACAATGCAGCGAGGTGGATCCAAATGCAGGCAAGGAGAAGGCAGGAAGGCAGCCAGATGCAGAACAACAGAATTTATTCACAACTAGACATGAACTTACATACAAATGAATCTAATGCACTAGCACCTAAACAGACAAACCAAGGGACAAATGAGGGACAGGTGAACATAATTACAAGACAGGTGAAACCAATGAACAGAACGTAAAGTTGAACAGAAACACAA
>JBAMHX010000015.1:6989144-7013191 GCA_037177515.1 Pseudomugil tenellus
ATTTGGAGAGCATTATCAGTTGATCTTGGTGGTAAATAAGTCTTGTTGCCATGGAGACTCACCATAACAAATCTTAAGAGAGAAGAAAAAATATGCAGAAAATCTCCTGTATAGCACAGCTTCTTACCAGCATGAAAAGCCTTCTTGGACCAAAACCAAATTGACAGCTCATGTCTTGAAAAAGACGCCTATATTATAAAAAGCATGAAAGTTAAGACAGCTAGTACTACATCGAGCAGCGCATTATTCCAGAATGTAAGGGCATAAGGCATCTATCTGGCATTTTAAGCTTGACATTGGGTCATGTATGATCTGAAGCAGAGCATAATACAATTTTTAAAATATGAAGAAGTTAATAAACTGCGCTAGATGTGGTTGGACTTTTATTGATGTAATAATGTTTTTGTTTGTAATTCAGAGTTTATAAACTTGTAAGCACTAAATTATATTTGCATTATGGCTTGAATACACAAAATTGTAGAATTAAAAGAAAGCAGACTTTTTATTTCTTCTCTTTTCTTTTTTACAAAACTGTTTTTGTGTATCTATCTTCAACCCTTTTGCAGGTGTATTGGATCGGGCCAGTTCTTGGTGCTTTACTGGCTGGAGTTTCCCACGAGTTCTTCTTTGCACGTAGCGCTTCTCGCCACAAGCTGGTGGCGTGTTTGACCTGTAAGGACATTGAGATTGTTGAGACGGCCAGCATGACTGGATCATCCCTTTCCACAGTTACGCAGAACGCCATGAGAGCAAAGCAGAGCAACAAACAAGAGAGCAACTAAAACCATAAGTGGAAAGATGTCACAGAAAAGTAACAGTTTCAGCAACATGACAGTAATTTAAGTACTCACTACAAAATGCTGCACTATAAGAAGTGAGACAGTGCCTGCCATTAATTCATGGAATAATGCATGATCAACCAAAAAGCAGAGAAAATTAATATAAAAAATTTGAAAAAGTTTGCAGAATTGAGGCAAAGTATATATTTTTTGTTTTAACAGTCTGAACAACTAATAAACTGAGTTTACAGTCATATAAAATGCAAATAATAATAATTTACCCTAACAATTGTGCATTTTTGTGATTTCTTTTCTTTAAACATGTTTTCTTAAATAAAATAGTTTCTAGTCAACAAAAATATCATGCTTTGTAAAGGATGTGAGCGCTGCACTCCCTGTTGCCCATCATTACTCATGCAAAGCTCCAGCCAGTATAGTTAGATCCTGCATTGTCTTTCACATGTGCACATCATTATAATATATAAAAGAGGCTCATTGAAATCATGCTGAATAACACCCTCATGTTCCCGTAGCATCTCGTGTTTGTGAATGCTTTGAAATGCTAAGGGCTCCTCTCTCAAGTCCATCCCTCTCTGAAGCCTCTTATTTGCAATAAAATTAACAATCATGGCTCCGGTGTTGGGGTAAATTCACATTTTTGTGTTTTTCAAGACCATATTTTCCGTATAACTTAAGTATCATACACAAGAAATAAATAAATCAAACAGTTTCAAATGAATCCTGTGTTTGTTCTGGCGATAAAATCACTTTTTGTATTGATTTGACATTATCTAAGTATTATTACAGCATTTTTAAATTGAATTTATACTTCAATATGTATGTGGCTTTTCAATACATAATTCATATACACACATGCAACCACAACATGCACAATAGCTATACCTGCTACCATGCTGCCAGCATTTTGCATTGTGTGTGTTCTTTCTAACATGTATAAAAGGGAGTTAAAACGGCAAGCTCAGCGTTCTGCATTCATCATCCCCAACTCCACTCATGCACGCATACACACACACACACACACACACACACACACACTCCCTGGCTGGTCAGCATGATGCCCCAGTACTGCTGACCCCCCCTCCTACATCAATAATGCCTGCCCTCCTGCACCTCTCCATTTACCCTGCCTCACATTCACACAGTTGAGAAGGTTCAGGGCTTTGGTTGTATGATATCCTGCAACAGGCATATGTTGCCCACCTCTGCCAGGCGCTTCCTAGAAAACTCTGTTGCAACAAAAAAAAATATATATTAAAAAAAAACACAATCAGTTCTGTTGTGTTGGTTATTGTTGGCACACTGCTTGTGGCTCCCTGGTTTGCAGCTCTTTCTCTGATTATACACATCAGCTTGTCTTCATCACATGTCGGTGCAGCAGGATCAGGCACGCTGAGCCCTAAAGTCATGTCAAGTTCAGGTTTTGGTGCTGATACATTTCTGTCTCTATGTGATAAAACAACAGAGAATAAAAAGAAACCAAAAAGAAAAAAATCAGCTTTAGGTGGAGCCTTTCAGACTCACTTCATGTATTTTTGTCTTGTCGCTGAGCGTACGTAGCCCACATGCTTATTACAGACAATGGTTTCACAGGGTCAGGCATTTCAGTGTTAGCGCTGTTAGCTTTGGGCGCTTCCGTCTGGGGCCCCAACTGTATTATCTGCATGTGTGTGTATGTGCACATGTGTCTTCATGCATACATGTGTGTTTTCTGCCCTTGTCGATCAGCATTTGTGTCCCTCAATCATGACAGTTATGATATGTCAACAGATGACATGTGCCCTAAAGAAAACCTTCCTTTCTGAGCTCCAGCTGCTCCTCGCGGTGGATGTTTGCGCTAACTCTGAAAAGCAGCTCTCCATGTCATCATTTTTCCTAAAAACCTTTCTGTACCGTTAGCTAAATATCTTTTCATCATTACGTTCATCCTCTGATGCTTTACTTCTCTTTTTGCCTATTTCTCTTCTCATTTGGGGGGGAAGGCAGAGGGGTTAAGTTTGTTTGATTTAGAATCCGCAGCACTGGCACCCCCCCGCCCATAGCCCTAAAGGGGGATTATGGCGTCACCTGGGGCCCCTGGGGGGTTTTATAAAGCGCCTGTCTGGCCCCCTTCCCTCCGTCAGAGAGGCTTAAAGGTCCAGCGGACAATCTGTCTATCCCAGTCTCTACTTAAAACCCCTCCTTCAACATTGATGCCCACCTCCTCTTGACAACTCATCCCACCTGAGATCTCCACCCACACTCCCATATCATCCCACACCTATGTCTTTGCGACAAGTGGACAGAGGTGGCAAGCGAACGCAGCTGAGTTGACTTTACCAACCCACCTGACAGTTTGGTAAAGATCTGCTGAGTGGATTCATCGCTTGATGCTCTGACATCCTGTTCTGTCTTTAGACTGTTTTTGGTCGGCTGCAGTAGCTGACAACAAAAAGGAGATTCCTTTTTTAAAATTATTTTGAGGAGGACTGAAAGGGTAAAGACAAACCTTTGCCACTTCTTTTCCCCCTCCCCAAGAATCTTCTTCATCTGGTGGAGAGCCTGAACTGACCAATCATGTGGGAGTTCCGGTCTATGAATTTTTGGCGGGCGGTCTTTGCGGAGTTCTTCGGGACCATGTTCTTTGTATTTTTTGGCATGGGCGCTGCCCTGCGCTGGACCACCGGGCCTCATCATGTCCTTCATGTGGCCTTGTGCTTTGGGCTGGCTGCTGCCACTCTCATCCAGTCCATTGGCCACATTAGCGGCGGCCACATCAACCCTGCTGTCACTTTTGCCTACCTTGTTGGGTCACAGATGTCGCTTTTCCGCGCCATTTTCTACATTTTTGCTCAGTGTCTGGGTGCCGTAGCCGGAGCTGCTGTGCTTTACGGGGTCACGCCTGGCAACATGAGGGGCAACATGGCCATGAACATGGTAAGGACAAAGCATGATTCATGAAGAACATGGAGAAATTTTAAACTTGCAGAATGATTCAAACTTAATCTGACAGCTACAGCATTGTCCACATGTCCATTTCACTGAATCCTCTCAGACCAAACATCTGGTAATGAATTCATCCAATCATTTTTTCCAGCTGCAGCCTGGCATGAGCCTGGGAATGGCCACCACAGTGGAGGTTTTCCTCACCATGCAACTCGTCATCTGCATTTTTGCTGTGACTGATGAGAGAAGGAATGGTCGTCTGGGATCTGCTGCCCTCTCCATCGGCTTCTCCGTCACCATCGGACACCTCATGGGGGTGAGACACCCAGAAAAACTATTTATACAGAAGTACAAAAAAATATAATTTACACACTATAATAAATGTCATGTGTTTTAGATGTATTACACTGGTGCTGGAATGAACCCTGCGAGGTCCTTTGCTCCTGCTGTGATCTTCAGAAACTTTATCAACCACTGGGTAAGGCTTGAATTCAGCTTTTATTTCGATCTTAACAGGAATATCTGAACAATAATAACACGATCTTATTGCTGGCAGGTGTACTGGGTCGGACCTATGATAGGAGGTGCCATGGGTGCCCTGCTGTATGATTTCATACTGTTCCCCCGCATGAGGGGTCTGTCCGAGCGCCTGGCTACGCTGAAGGGCAGTCGGCCTCCGGAAAGTGAGACCCAACAGGACACCCGTGGGGAGCCAATCGAGCTCAAGACGCAAGCCCTATAAACCTGTTCCTGCCCCACTTCTCTGACTGGGGCCAAGGGATGAGGAACAAAGCCTCGAGCTGCGCCAACCCCACCTCAGCCGCCCCCACCCCATGCTTTCACACACACCATCACACCAAAGAAACTAACCCAAATATTCACATGTAGACTAACAAGTAATACGATTCTAGGGTTTTTAAGGTTCACCACCTTCAACCTCAAAACACAACAAGACTCCTCTACCCCCAGTCATCTCGTTGTATCCCTAACTGGACACTGTCATTTTTTTCTTTACATAAATGGTGACCAAAGCCTGAACCAGTAGCCGTCTCATGTCTCCCTCCCTGCCTGCTTCCTCCCCCCAGCCAGACATTTGTCTGCTATGCAGAAGCGAATGGAAACCCTGAAATGGAGCAGATAGGATTGGGTGAAGGGTCTTTGAAGGGGTTAGGGTTGGGGGGTAAGATGAGGGGAAGGCGGGGATGTGGGTATGACTTGGTGAGAGGGCATTTGAGGGTGGAGTAGAGGGGTGGGGGATGGGTTTGGGTATGATAGAGAGGGCGAAGGTTTGTGGTCTTTTAGGTTGGGTTAGAGCAGTAAAGATGGGCATGCTTTCATTATTCATCTGAATTTATTTCCATTTTAGTTTTTCGTTTCTTACACACAGAAGACGTGGATGTATGATACCATTAGATTTAACCAGGTTTTCATCATTTTCCATCACTACATTTTATCTGTGGTTTGTGTTAGTGTGCAAGTCTGTGCGCGATAGTGAGCGTGTGCATGTGTGCGCGCCTGGCCGTACGCATGAGTGTGTATATGTGTGGATGTGTGTGATCAAGTTTGCAGATACAGTACTTATTTTGTTTTATTTTCATGACCGATCTCCTGTTTCGTACCATTAACTGTGTTCATTTTGTTATCAATTTTTAAGACATGATCATTTCTCCTCCCCTCACTGTGCTATTTGCTACGATATTCATTTTTACATAAACCATCTGCTTTTTTGTTCTGATCCAGTGTAATCCAGAGCAAATTTTGTATCCCAGGCTACAATGATAGGTCTGCAGATCGGCTGTGCAAGCTTAACATTGAGTCTCCTTTTATTATTTGATCCTTACTGGGAGCACAAGGTGTTTCAATAAAAATTTCAATGATAATAAACATAAAAATATGAACTAAGCTCAGCTCTTTTCTTTTGCTCTTTCATAATTATTGTGCATTGATAGGATTCAATGAGCATTTATGAAACTTTATGTTGCAATACATGATCATGACCAGAAGAGGGCAAAAACACCACATGACAGACTTCAAATTAGAGCCATCTCACCACTTTTGGCCTAAAACTAATAAAACAGGGTGAAACCTGACAGTGGTGTGTGAGGTTTAAGCTGTTATAGATTATAGTGATAAATGTAAAAGGCAGGAATTGTTTGGAAAAGCAGGATCAACTCCTTTACTGAACTATAGTTTAAGTTTGATAAGAGTAATACAGTATTTAAACTCATGTTCTTCTGTTCTTGTACATTACAGATGATGAAATATCAGGCAGAATCCACCTTCAGAACTCTGTTAAAGCAAAAACTAAAAAGAAAAAACATGTAAAAAGCACACGCAAACTGTGATGTGTCTTGTTTTGGAGCTGTGAAGTCCAATGCTTGGAAGGGTGAGCTCAGATGTTTGCAGGTAGTTCAGGATGCATTGGAATAAAACACTTAAACACAATTAGGAGGACAAACTGGATGTTTCTGGACCGAAGCAACTGAACTGGTCTGAGCTGAGAATCTTCATCTAGCTGGACAAAACAAACAAATCAGTGTTGATGATATTCATTTAAAAAAACCGACTCATCTGCTTGGGAAACACATAGTTTGACTTCTAGGCAGAAACGATGGAGGAACAGTGACTGAATGCTCTGACCTGCAGTTCTCAGGATTGTGTTTTGATTTGTAGAACTATATTCTAAAAATGAAAACTCCTTTTTATGTGGGTTAAAGGCACATTGTTTTTGTCCTGGAACAATTGACTGACACTAACTTAAAGTAGTAACCCTTCCTCGCTGTGGCACAGACTGCTACCTCATGTAAAACCACAAATTGGCAACTTAACAGTAATACTTTTGCACAAACTACTCTAACTACATAACGAGTAGTGTGTTAATTGATGGGCTAACAAGCAACATCTTCATCATCCATACAGACATTAAACTGACTGTAAATCTTATGAAAGTCTCAGCAGAGAAGCTGACAAAGAAATTCCTATAATTGACACATCCGCCTTAAACCACAGGTGCAAAAGTGTTTCAGTAATATAAAGATATGTTAGTGACTCAAATGTGACGCTTCAGCTTCTGCTGCAATAACAGTCTTTCACAAATATCACTTACAAAAAGTTGTCCACACATAAACTCCCCCATTGCATTGCATTTAGAAATCTTCTTTTTATTTTGCATAATTTTTATAGATGTAACGTATGGCTTGGTTTAAGATTACTAAGGTTGGTGCTTCCATGACACCAAGAAACTCCAGTACTGTCTGCTAAAGCATCATATTCTGCAGCTGGGGAGAAAAAATAGGATAAAAAGGTAAAGAAAAAAATGCTTACAACAGCACGTGTACCTGGAAAAGAAGCCTTAACTCAATTCTGACTTAAACTGTAATGTTCAGTTCTGTCTTACTCATACACACATTCACACACACATACACACACAATTTTACACTCATCTAAGATCATTTCCTTGATATGTATTGACAGCATTATAACTGAATATCACAGAAACAAACAGTCCCAAAAACATTTTTGCTCCAGAATTTATGAGTCAAGAAAGCCTAAAAAGCATCAACAGGAATTAAATGTGATGAATATTTTGTTCTTTGCATAACGCTTGATAAATAATGATACAAAAACAAAACACCAGTGTTTTCTACCTTAATCATGTTCATCCTTAGTGATTATAATTGCATATTCTGTGATAATCCTCAAACAACAAGCGGCTAGCGGATGAAAGGAACAAAAGGGAGCACAATAAACATGTTCATCTGACATGATGGACTAATAAAAAGAAAAAGTCAAACCAGGTACAGATAAAATCTCTAAGGCCATAGACAGAAAGCTAACCTTGAGGAGGAGGTAACTGGCCGTGCGTGTCAGAAAGAAGAACTGGCTCTCATCTTGGCTAAATTCCAGCTTTCAGATCAGTTCTGTTGGAGAAACTGCAGCTGCAGCTTCACATCAGACACACGCATTTCTCATTGTCTTCACTCATCTGCATCTGTCAAAAACTTAGTGGCAAGAGAAACGTCCAGAGGATTACCAGGTCTCCATTTCTGGTCGCTGACTGCCATCAGTTATAAAAGACATTCAGTGTATACTCATGACAATTGCGGATGATAATTGCTCATTATCTGTTACAACAATAAGTTATAAAACTAGAACAAGAGTACTCTCAAACAGCCCTTTTTTTAAAAAAAAAACCAAAACATCACACTCCTCCACTGATCCAGTCTTTTTGCTGATGATGTTACAGGTCAACAGTCACAATATGTTGAATCTTCAGGTCTGCAGCGGCCATCTTTGGTCAGGCAGCTCACTGCATGCGGTCAGGCTGTTGAAGAGGGTAATGGAGGAAAGCCTGTGGAGTGGCAGACACAGCTGTAAGAGCAGCTAGAGGAGGATGGATGGCTGCAGGAGGGGTTGGAGATGCAGCCAGAGCTGGTGTAGGTGTGCAGGGGGAGAAGCTATAGCTGAGGTAGCCAGTTGAGGGCGATGGTGAGGGGTTGTAGGGGTACTGCTCCAGTCCTGCAGGACCATAAGGGCTGTAGGTGGAGCTGTATTCCAGGTAAGGGGAAGTGAGGGCTGCCGCTGTGGGGCTGAGGTGAGACTGCAGCAGGAGGCTGGGTTGGAGGAAGGTCTGGGGGTAGACATATTGCTGCATGAATCTAAAGAGACAGAGGAACAAAGTTAGATTTTCATTTATAAAACAAAATATACAAATGAAACTAAAGGCATTTTCTAGACTAAACTTACCACAAACAACATCTTAAGGAAATGCAGCTTTTAAGTCAGGCTATTATTAGCACAGCTAAAGTGTGCACCCAGTGCTCCGGGTGCGTCCACAACATGTTCACGAAACTAAACCCAACCCAGCTGGCGAGTCTCAGCTTACGTTGGTTTGCTTTAGACAAGAACTTTGTCCAATGAAGCTACTTTTCCCCAATAAACTGCTGCTACCCAGTTGCTGCATAGCCTAACCTGCCAACTTTTACTCGCTTGAAACTTTAAGATATGACACCTTTATCTGCTATATCCGTATTATCACCTCATTTTGCTGATGTGAGATGGTGTCAGTGATATATGCTGTTTTTTCCTGCTTAACTGCTCACAGCATCAGCATCAACGTCTTCCTGTTGTGTAATTGAAAATTACTATGTTTTTCCTCATGATGACGACTCAGTCATACACACACACACAAAACACATAATTATCATATTTGTACATATAGAGAGAAATAGGAAGTCATTAAATACAAAACATGTTAAATATTCTGTTTATATTAACTGTACAGATGTAAATATGTGTATATGTATATATTTATGCGTATAAAGTTTTGCGATTTCATATGAACATGAATTTTTCCCAATGTGCTGCCCTTCATCCGTGCAATGTGCTCTAGAGTTTGATGTTATTGAATTTCATTATAATCATGCAAGATGATGTGACACTTTCCTGCATGGCAAAAGGTTAGAAATAACATTTTACACTCTTTATTCATGACGGGATGTCGTTATTATAAACTTCTTAACAAAAAGCTGAAAACACATTAGAAAATGATGGTTGATATGAACATTGTTCTAAAGAAAGAAAATAAGTGTGTCAAGCATTACTTATCACATAGTTAAGACAAAAAGTAAGAAAAAAAGTGCAATGACTTCCAAACTTGTTGCTTCTTGCAGATCAGTTCTGATTATTGCTGCTTCAACAGCAGCAGATGCAGAAAACTGTCGCATGCAGGAAACAATTTCTTCATCAATCAGTCATTCTCATAATATCTAAAATACTGACTCTTTTAAATGCTCTCCACCCTGAATAGCAATTATCAGCCTTAAAATAGATCCTCTCCCTTGTGTTTAAACTCAATTAGCACACTGCCTGGGAAATTTTCACAAAAATGCCTTGATTCAACTGAAACTTTTATGCATAAATGCCTTTTAGCCACCATTGGTTATATTTCTAGGTTGAATATAATGTCACTGGTTTTTGAATTGAACACCTGTGCAGTCGCAAACACAAACTCTGACATTAGCGGCACCATTTCAGATAATCGGGGTGCAATAATGAGACAGTTGGATAAAGAAACAACACTCTACTCTCCTCTTGTATTCAGTCATAACCTTCCCCGAGGCTTCCCACTTAACCTGACCTGCCTCAGTTACATCTGGCAAAAGCAGCAGTGATCCAGTCAGAGTAACTACAGTAGCTTGTGCAGCAGTGCAAACAGCAGAGCATGATAGTGTTTAATATTTATATCTCCCAGTTCAGCGCCTACAGTCAAACCCATTCGTCTAACTTGTCATGAGTTCTGAGCAGGTGACTGGGGCAGTTGGAGAGGTAGTCCGTTGCTGCTTACCCCTAAACACAACCAGAACAAGGCTCAAGTCTGCTTTCACAACAAACACTGAGCTTGGACCTGTTGGCACTCACTCTGCTGTATACTAAACACACACATCAGCCAGCATGGCTGCCAGTAGCTTCCAGAGCTTATGTGTTGATTTTAACGTACTTAATCTCATCTATCTCCCATATTATTCCAGCATGTTTCCCCTTCATCATAGACACAACTCTTATTTGTTTTAGTAAGCATACAAGCTGTACTGGTTTAAATATGACAAAATGAAAAACTAATAGTTTCTTTCAGCTGGTCGGAATACATGACCAGAATTTATGCTTCTATATGTTGAAACAAAAACATTCAAAGGACTCCCTGAGGGTAAAAGTGCACGGAGGATGGGGGGGGGAGTGAGATCACCACAGTTATGTCCCTTCAGGGGTATATTTTTTGTTTGGAGTCGCACCAATAACAGGAATGCTGCACTGAGGTAATAGTTAGTCAGCTGAAGGGCACACTTAAATCTTATTCTACCTCATCTGTCCATTTTTCACTAATATAAGTCTTATTTTTATTATTCTGCTTAAGTGATGCTCACTGTGGCCCATGAGAGTAAAACAGTATCGCAGGCCAAAAAAATTAAATATCAGACCCTTTAATTTTTACTTAAGCTTTTATGACACAGTCACCGCGGTTTTGTTTGGATAATCGTCTGCAATGTCACAAGATTTATTTCCATCCCGTGTTGCATTCATTTTTGACCGAGATGTATTGATGATGGGAACGTTGAAGCACTGGGTCTCAAACACACCCCAAAAGTTCTCAATGGGGTTCAGGTCTGGACTCTGTGGTGGCCAATCATGTGTGAAAATGATGTCTCATGCTTCCTGAACTACTCTTTCACAATAAGAGCCTGATGAATCCTTGCTTTGTCACTTTGGGATATGTCCGTGCCATCAGGGAAGAAAAAAATCCATTGATGGAATAACCTGCTCATGTATTCATTCTGACTTCATTTTTTGGGCCTGTAAAACCACTGAACCTACTCTGACCAGTTCCAGCAACCCCATATCATAGCACTGCCACCACAGGCTTGTAGAGAAGGCAGGAGGCATGACGTCCTTCCATTACTCCAGAGTCCAATCTTATGCTCTTTTTCTTCAGCATCCTCCCTGATAGGATGTGTGCTCATGACCACAGCTGTTTAGACCCAATCACTTGAGTTCTCTTTCAGCATCGTGCACGTGGAAAATCTCTTACGCTCACTATTAAGCACACTGATAAGTTCTACTGGTGTTTTTCTATGATTTGTTGACATAAAACATCATTCAGGGTTTTCACAATCGTTCCACGCCATCCTTCCAGTTGTTGGACTGTGAACCCAGGTTTAGTAGTTCCTGCTGAATGCTTCACATCACCTGAATCACAACAAGCCTGATCAGTGAGGAAGACCTCACACACAGCTAGATATGCTGCGATGGGATTTTTGGGATTCATGATTGTTCATTTAAGGCGAAACCATCAGAGAAAGATGGGAATGGTTTAACAGTGGTGTTACGAAGGGGGGCAGGCTATCACTAGAATCATTGTAAAAAAGCTGTTTTTAAATGGACACTAAACAGGCTTCACAGTATTTTCTATAACATTAAATACTCTTTAATGACTGTAGATGCTGATCTGATTTGATTTTCATGTATTTTTTATTAGAATTTTAGCAAATTTTCAAACTAGGGCTGGGCGATGTGGTAAAATCTCTGATTTTTTCAAACTAAATCCGATTTTAAATCGATTTGTTTTCCCCTTCTGTTAACATATAAATGACAAAAATTATTCTTTTTCAAAAAGGCTTTTTAGTTTTAGACCATGTCAGTGATGGCTTTCCATCGTGCCCGTCTTCTCTTAAGGGACAGAGTGAAAATAATTTCTTGGTGGGGTTTTCTAGGTGGTTGCTGGTTTGAGCATGTCGTAGATGCACAATTTCTTCCACTCCGCTGAGCGCCTTGGTTTCACAAAATCCCTTCAACAGATTTTGCAATGAGGCATTTATTGCTCCAAATCCATGTTTGCAAAACCAAACCAGTTCCAAATAATAAACGAAACTGGTCTTTTTGGGAACAAGCTTCTCTTTGCTAGCTGCCATGTTGATGTGTTTATGCGGATTTGTTGGAAATCAGCAGGAGTATGCTGACGTTACTATGATGTAAGAAGGCCCAAAAGGTGCTGGGGGGGGGGCAAAAAAATCTAGATTTTCATAAAAGTAATTCCTCATAAACAAAAAAATTCTAATTAATCGATTAAAACGATTAATCGCTCGGTCCTATTTCAAACTAATGATAACACAAACCATAACTTCACAACATGAAAACTGGAGCACCATCAGTAAGCTAACAGAGCTAAAGGAGCATGTCTGAGATACAATTTACAAGACTAACGGCACACAAGAACACATAAAGTCAAAACAAAGAGCTTCCTCGACCCCTCATATCCCATCTCCCGGAGCAGAAGTGCAGTGTCATTCCCACAGCTGTGCGCCGCTGCCTGTATGTGCACCGGCCTGACTGATCCAATGTGACAGCATTATCGTTGGAGAGGGAGCTGCGCCTTGCTTCTCTCCTCCCTGAGCCCAGCATCATTGCTGGCTGTCAAACACAAAGTTAAATATACACACACACACACTGGAGATGTGGACAGACACACACACACACACTAAATTACAAAGCACGCAGTGAATCACACGGTCCAAGTCATCACATTCAGGGAAAACGAACAGCAAGAAAGAAATGTAATACACACTTAACAGGTTGTGTGTAGTTAGTTAAGCAGCTTAGAAGAGGATGTGTGTGTGGATGTGTGTGTGAGAGAGATAGGGGGGCTTCAAGCATGGCAGAGCTAATTGGTGCAGCTGCATGGGTGTACACTCACTAACAGACCCATGAGAGCAGAATAACCTCCACTGACTCCCATTTCCCTCCCATCTGTGGGTTTTACTCCCTCACAGCCATCTTCCTCTTCTACACTCCCCCTCACTGCGCTCTCACAAACTAGGCATCAGATGAAAGAGATAGGATGCACAGACTTCAGAGAAAAACACAACACATCTGCACAGACAAAGTCGGGCTTCCTTGGAAGAGGAGTGAAAGATACTGAGAGGTGAAGGATCAGCCATCGTATCCCTCACGCCTTAGGCCGGCCTCGCTTTTAATAGTTCAGATGAGGGATGTGAGGAGGGGTGAGTCAGTCAAAGAGACAAACGCACACCACATGAAGATGCACACACATGACCCTTCGTCCTCTCTGGATAAACACGCACAGCTTGAGGGAGGGCGAGCTACAGCAAGGCCAAGATCAGCGCTGGACACTGAGCGCTAATGTCAGCTGGCAAGACAGGCGATTCAGTTTGAATTATTCAAACACGGTTTTCTGTGATACAGAAAAAATCTGAAACTACTGATAAGTTTACAGAGAACTCAACAGCACAGGTTAGTCAAAGGGTCACAAACATAAGAACAGGATTTGTCACCACAGGCCTGGTGACAAGGTCAGTCATGCAAGAATAACTATGAATAAGTAAATAAGTTCAAACAAGGTGTCGATGTTAAAACATGGTGTCGGTTAAAAGCTCTGTAGTGTTTGTTTAAAAGTCTGACGTCAGGGAAGAAACTGGAGAGCAGCAGGAGGTTCTGACCTTCCTGCTTGTCCTCCTGTCTGGGGGCAGGATGACTGGAGTGACCCCGGACTGATCGGTCTGCTCCTGGATCGGATCATCCAGTGATCTTACCGACTCTTTAGCAGCTCTCTGCGTTGCTGTGCAGATGCCAAATGACATGGAGATTGGTTGCATCAGCTTAGGACCAGAAAACCAGCAGCTTTGAGCTTTCTTAGGACCCAGAAAGGAAGATTGTCTGAAAGGTGCTGGCCCAGCTACCTCCAGTTGGACACTACCAGAACTGCGGTGCCTCCTATAAGGAGAGGAAAGGAGTAGCTCTGTAGCAGCACTCCTGTTGGTGGACTTCCTGTCTGGATGCTGAGTCATTATTGTGGGATATTAGTCCCACCGTGGTTGTGTCATCTGCGTATTTGACAACATGACAACGTGGTGTGTGGCTGTGCAGTCACATGTAAGCAGCATGTACTGCTGGGTACTCAAAACAGGAAGAGGAAGCTTGATATACACATATATCTCCTTCAGGTGAGTAAGGGCCTACTTTAACTAAACTTATTTACTTATTGTTTAGTGGCGAAAGTGGCGAATCCCGGTTTTGCACCGTGCAACACTCAGATAATTGCCCCATGAATTACCTTCTTACAGTTATCTTAACGTGTGTCATCGCATCAATACAAGCTCTATTCTTACTGTCTTATACTCCTTTTTACACTCTGCATTTAAAGCCAGTAGCAACACACTCAAGAGCCACTGATTTCGAGAGTGCTCATCTGGAAATATGTGACAACCTTGAGCACATCAACAGTTGTTATGCAGGTAGACAAAGCATACAAGCATATTTACATAAGGTGAAGGTCTGTGCGACTTAATTCTGATTACTTCCAAACACAGAGTTCCCTGAGAGTCTTAGTCATTACAAGCAAGCTGCTTGACGTGGAGAGAGAAAAACATTAAAGGAGCAGGATATCTGCCTCAGGGTTAGAGCCCATTACATCAATGAACACTAAAACTGTGTTCACATGTCAAAGAAACAGGGGAGAACATCATGCTGAGGGGTGTGTTAAACACACTACATTCAGCACAGATACATTTCAAAACAGCCCCAGCAGTGAGACTGCCACTGCCTGAACTCTTGCCATCTACCACACACACACACACATTTAGTTAAACTGCCTGATGCAAAGAATACAATAAAATTGTGTTATACTATAAAATTGTACAGTTATGGACACTAAATAATGTTTTTATTGTGTTAATGAAGAGTGTGATCGGTCCCATATTGTTTCTGTGCTTAAGTCAAGCAAGCAGAGCTCATTGCTGATTTACATTATGGTGAAAATTTTTTTTTTTTTTCTTTCATATCAGTGCAAGTAATAAACTAGTTGATTTGCTACCATTTTTGAAAAAGGAATGAAAACAATCAAACATCCAATTGAATATTGAAATCTAATTTCAGTAGTTTCAATAAATGACATCATTTCTGAAGCTGATGGATAGATGGCAGCAGTACCATTGTGCATCACGGCAGCCGTGTGGCATCTATGAATGACTACAAACCTTTAGCACAGTATCTATTGTCATAAAGGGCTTTGAGAGACTGGTGACGGTACATTGGAACATCATCACCGTTAGCGTGGACCCTAACCAGTATGCATACAAGTCCAGTCCATCCGGCCTTACATACACACAAAACAAAATCCTGGAGTCTTAAACTATATGTCATGTTTAAGTTAAAAAGGTGAATCTTTATTAAAGAAAATCTTTGATAGAAAAAAATAAATTAAAATGTCTCTAATAATCATCTCAAACCCACTGACTTTAAATACTGGACAGTGCGTACGTCACAGTACCCATAGGTTTCTGGAGAACTGATTTAAAGCCCATAAATGGGTCCTACCGTCGCCATCTTGGTGTTTCTTCATTATCGGAAAATCCCAAAATGGATGAAAAGGTAGAGCTGAGAGGCTCAGTCATGGTGGAGCCAGCAGGAAGTACGCAGCTGTAACCAGTGATAGCGCTCTAACACACATGAATCAAAAGGACACGCCTCTAAATTTAAGATTAAAATAACATCAAAACTGAGGCATTAAAAAAAATTCCCCAGAGTTGTCATGACGGAAAATTGGACCTAATAAACTGAAAAAAGCTTTTGGAGCCACTCTGTAAAGATGTTTATTTCAGCTGTGAAATCATTTTAACATGGTAGTCTATGGGCATTGCTCTCTATTGCAGACAGTCATCTAGCGGTGAACTGCAAGTATTTCTACTTCCTTATTGGCGTCACCATCGGCAGCCAGAGATTGCCGCCTGTTCAAACCACACTAGCTAGCTTATATGGATACAGCCAGTTTGTAAAGAGTGTTTCCAGATCTAATAAAAAAAAAAAAAAACAAGCGACCATCAATGTGTCCCTCTGTCAGGGGAAATTGTGCATGTTTGTTTGGGTAGGATGGTGTAGATTAGAATGGGATTGTGGACGGGTCCTGCCAAAAGAGGAAAACTGTTGCATTTATGATGCTTGTTTCACAGGGTTTTTGGTGTTGTGCAAAGCAGTGAGAAAACCGGGGAGGCTTTATTAGGGAGCAGAGCAAACCCAAATAGGCAATTACACTTAGTGAAACTATCCCAAAAACCTCAGACTGACAATATTTGGAATTTTGCAGAAAAACAAAAATGATAATGATTGATGTTTATTAAAAATAGCTGACATCAATCAACTGAAAAGCAAATATCCTTTTCAGCTTAGAGCATGTGTGCCACATGACCTACAAAAACAAACCAAAAAGAAACAGAATATGAGCCAATTTTTTGTCACCTTTTACCCAGATTCGAGCGACAAGTTGCTTGTAAAAAACGCATCTGCTTTTCTATAAACACTCTCTACCCTGCTTCCTATAATTAGTCTCATTTGGTTACATCTCATAGCAGTTTGGCTCATTTCTGTCTGAAGACACGTGATATACACCGAGGTGTTGACCAAACATCTACATTCTTATGACAACTTTGGGTTACAGGGTGAACATCATAGGAGAGAGAAAAAAGCAGCAGCAGTGGAGTTTTGTGTTGATATGTACATCACAAACAGAAGCGCAAAATGTGACTCATCTTTGAAAAAACAGCTGAACAAAGGGAGAGAAAAGCCTCTTCCAACAGTCATTTATATTTCCTCCCCACAAATCGAGCTTTTGTTCTACCACAAGTGCTTTTACTAATTGGGTCCCTGGGTGAGAGAAAAATCCACCCGGGGGTTCGTTATCTACTTTAAAGCCCCCGACAGGCAAAGTGATAACTGCAGGCTGTGAGAGAGGAGGAAAGGGAGATCATTTAGAGTGGGAGGATGACATGCAAAGAGGAAACAAAGAATGAAAATCAGACAAAGAAAAGATGCTTGTTGGAAATGTGAATTTATTTAAATGACACTGTACATCAGCAGATTCACTTCAGGTTAATATTTTGACAGGAATAAGAAAAGCCAAACACTCCATAAAGCCTCACTAAACCTTGTCGACGCCACACCCGACCACCGGTGTGCTGTGTCTTTTCTCCACCAACACTACGCTCCTCTGCTTCAACAGAAAGTAGACCCCTTTGTCACACCACCCACTCAAACAAAACTCACCGCACTTCCATCTACATCCTCTCCATTCCAAAAAGGTTTTTTAGAAAAAAATGTATCTAGGCAACCAGACAGCAGGCGACCAGGGGCGACAGCTGCCTCTACCCCTCCCTCCACTGGGAACTTCCTTCGCCCTCCCTCCAAAAATCAGCGGTACCCAAAAGCAACATTTGGCATCAGCCTGTCCTCTGTCCTCTTAAAACTTAAAGCAAACACACAGAGGCAGCAGACAGAGCTGTTCTCTGTTTATCATTCTTGTTTGTTGTGTACTGACGGACGCGCGAGGCCCCTGGGAGCAAAGCAGTAGAGACAGCAGCAACAAAATACCTGCAGATACACTGACACACATTTGGTTTAAAGTATGGTTTGACATTTTTGAAAAGACATGTTTATTTGCTTTTCTTGCTCATGAGATGAGAAGATACCCTTAGGTGTATCTTGAAATTGAAGTGACAGCCTGTAGCAGCTTAGCTTAGCTTTAAAGACGATGAGAAAAGGCAGGGACAGATAATCTGGCTCCGTCTGGCTAAAGTCAGTCTAGCAGCTCTTAGTAATTAAAATACTATCGCTTGTTTAATTTAATGCTAAGAAATAAACAAAGGCAACACGCTACTGTTCTTTAAGCTATTTTTTTAATAAATTAATTGCTTTTTGTGTGACTGTTTCTTGAATGTTTCGGACCATTTTCTGATGGAAAACTGCGATTTTAAAGGTGTTTCTGTTAATGCTCTAGATCTGAGCGATAGCGTTTATCATCGGCTGGGAACAGGTGATAACCAAGTAAAACTTGGCCAAGGAAAAGCTAATTTTAGTGTAGCAATCACAAACAGCTTCAACAGTGAGCCTGCAGTGTAAGACCGTGAAGTCCATGATCCTCTCTCAGCTTTTTAAAAGTTGCTTCAGCCTTAAACTGTTTATGTATCTGGTTCAGGTTTGGTTAAAAAAGACTCATTGTAGTTTAGACATATGCCACAAATGGTGGTTATATAGATATTTAAAGATACTCCAGCTTTAAAATTCAGCATTTCACTTCAGTTTTTCTTTACGTTTTCTTCCTTTTACTAATGTTCTTGCAAGATTTGCATTGTAATATAAGTTTACAACATAGTTAGAAGAAACCACTTGCTATTGCTGTGCTATTGTCAGTGTAGCAGTCTTGTATAAAAATTTATTGTGCATAAGATTAATTTTAAAAATAAGAAAATAAAGGCAGATAAATGTCTACAACCAGTATGTGAATCACTACTGAGAAAGCTGCTGTTCTTCGTCAGGCTCGCAGCTCTGTTTGATCGTTTTATTTTCTCTTAAAATCAAAGTCCCTCATGTTGCTAAGAAATATTCGCAAGTGACTGCAGTCACACTGATCATGTCAGAGGCACACTGCGCCTCAGAGCAGAGAGATCTGAGCTGGACAGATGAACCCTTAGCAAATACGAAACAGGAAAAACAAAGATGTCACATCCAGGATATAAGAGTCATTTTATCTTATTTAATCTTTGTTAAAACTGGATTCATTTCATTTTTCTCAAAAATATTTCCTGCTGTCGTCCTGCAGTTACCGAACAGCAGCAATGACACTCATCTGAATGGTTTTACACCAAAAACATAATTGAGTTTGTGCATTTAGAGACATATTTCTGCCTCAAAACTCAAAAGGGAATTAGTTGGGCCCTAAAAGCACAATATCTCCTGCAGATGTGCAGCACTGAGATCGCTTGAGGTTAATGCTGTGTGAGGTTCTGGTATTGCTTCTTCTTTTGCTACTATTTCTTTCCCAAAATAAACTGAATAAAGGCTGAATGGTGGTGTAGGAGTTTTATGTTCCTCTAACTATCCATTGCCCGATGGCTCCTGATCTACAGAAGCTGCAAACTCTCCCAAGCCAGCGAGTTGTTTGTTTCTGACTGGGGCAGCAAATATCACAGTTTTATTTACATGCTTATAACATTTGGTGAATAAATCATAAATATTTCGTTGTTGGTAAATCTGACCTGACTTGTCATCTGCAGCGAGCATAATTCATAGCAAAAGCTGATATGTGTGTGTGATGAGAAGATCCACCCTTGAGAAGCAATCTGGTTCCTTTACAACAAAGAACTCCAACATTTATATAAATGTTGTTTCCTTTTTCTCAAGAAATTATTCCTCAAGTTTGTTGTACAACTATTTATCCTGCATTGCTTCCAAAATATGATAATTATATAAATTAAGTTCTTAATTTGGACTTTAGCGTCAGACAGCTAGCTTGCTTATTGCTCTGCCTCCCCAAAGAAATGCATCTTCTCAAATGACCAGAATCTGGATTTATTTGTGAAAATTGGAAGTTAAGTAGCTTTTAAAAGTATTGTGATATAAACAATTTAACAACACGCGATCATATCCAGCAGCACATCTGCACATGCTCTGATGTTTGAGTTTATCTGCAGTGAGAGCTCAGAGCCACAGCTATCCGCTTCATTGTTCAACCAGCTAACCACCAGACTGAATCTCACTACCCCGCTAGCCGTGTCTCTGATGAATCCTCACAGAACATACCTGGCATAAGAACGCAAACGTTGCCACCTAACAAGTCTGCTGATTGTCCAAAGTTTGAAAGTGACCAACACATTTAACATCTGCAGTTTGCAGCGCATGTGAAACACTTGGATTTGGTTAAACTTAACTGTGTTCACTTTGCCTTGTGTGTTTTATTTTAGCTGATCTGTCAGTCAAGGTCAAAAGCACTTCTCATTTTACTATTAATTTGACACCGAATTACTGCATTCATTAATACTTCAATCCAATTTTTTTCCAAAGCTCCACCTATCAACATTCCTTTAATATCCACTTTATAACATAAAACAGAAAAAACAAATGTTTATCTCATTTTAAAGAAGAAAGCAGCCATTATTTAGCATTTGTTTAAATGGCACTTCATAGTAATTAAAATACTGCAACAAAAACTAACATAAAAAAACAATATGATATGATGAAGACATTTCCACATCATCAGCCAAAGTACTGCCTCATTGTCTAGCAGGTGTGGCAGGTTATGTTGTTACTTACTTGTTTTAGTCTGGGAGGTGTCAAAATACTGGGACTCTTCCTGGAAGAAGAGATTAAGAAACCAACTCCCCCGTTCTTAACACGTCTGACCTCATTCTGGAAGACTTTTTATCAAACTCATCACTCATTCATAGACTCATCTGGGTCAGCCCAAATTCCCTCATTGCTCATTCACAAATTGAGGACTGCAATATTAATAGTATTCAGCACAGTTTTGGCTGTAATGGACTTTTCTGTGGCTGCAAATATAAGAACATGTCAGCCTCCTGAATAAAGAGTTTTCCCGCATGACTATATACCGTGCATTCCTAAAAAGACCACTAAAATATAGAAGATCCAGCCCTTCAAATAGAAGCTATTTCATTTCAATATAGTGAGCAATAGTTAACAGCTGCGTACACATAATAAATGACCAGGAAACATTTTCTTCTACAATCTCTCAGGCAAAGCAGCAGAACCACAGAACAGACTGGTGAAGTATTGTAAAGAATTAGCGACGCTGAACTTGCACAACAGCTGGGTTCGACTGCGAGCGCTTCTACAGTGTCGTTAATACGTCTCAATATGAGTCATTCTGCTTGGTTTTACAAATCACACTGAGTCATTAAGATTTTCCATTGTGTTCATTTTGAAACTCGGGAACAGGATGGAGGTGTACCATCCAGCACATGTGGATTACACCTTCCAGCAGCCCAGCAATGCATTAGCAGAAGGTGAGATGTGCAAAAAGTACAAGGGAAATATATACATACTTATTCACGATGGTTGTATCCACATTTTTAGCTTGTACTTGTGACGGAGTGTCAACGAGATCTCAGGCACTAAAGTGTAGATGCCCGAAGATTCACAACAAATTTGACTGATAAAACCTGTGTAGATTCCTCTCACCCTAAGAATGCATACATCACAACATCAGAGGCATCTGTTCTGATATTCAGCCTCTTTGGTTTGATAAACCGGGATCTTTTCTGCTCTCCTCCTAGATGACGGGTGCTTGGTGATCCACATACCATTTTAACACAGTAGACCAGTGTTTCAACAGTTTCTAAACAGATAGGGTAATATTTTCTCCTACAAACGTCTTTGGAACAAGTAATAAAATAGGTAATAAAGTCCTTGAGTCACATTTTATCATCTAAATATCAAACCTGATAAAATGCGATGGGAAATGGGAACTCTGGTTAATCATAGAGGATTTAGCACATCAAATGGTAAATACTGGCATAATTAAGGATTATCGATAAGAGCTAGCTGAAAATAATTATATAAATACATTCTTACAATACACTAAGTCACTTAATAACCTTCTTAGTTTCCTTCTAAAAAATGTTCCCAAAATGCCTGGAGCTGCTCTGAATATATTACAGTCAAACTGTAAATCTTGGTGACACATAATAAGATCACTTAGCATCTTAAGCAGCTGCTTTGGGCCTTATAACCCATTAGTTAAAGTGTATTACAAGAACCGTATCAAGGCATTTGTGAGATGATGTGTCCAAAATACTCAAAGGATCCTCTGATTTTTCTTTTAACACCACCACAATGCTAATATCTGTTTATACATTGTTTTTAAAGCTAATTAGCATTGATCAGGATGCTAGCATGTTAATATTGTTAGCATACGTCTATTAACTAACACACTTGTCACACACTTAGGCAAAACTAACATATATGCTATTTAATCAAATGAACAGATCATCATGTAGTTAGTATGTATAAACATACTATTATTTTTTATGTTAAATTAGCAAAGTAGCTACAACCACATGAGTGCAGTAGACCGCTGAGTTAATAATTTGCAACGTGTGGAGAGCGTATTTTTTTTTTGTCTTCTTTTGTATTTCCAGCTGTAGAAACCATCACATGACCTCTTGAGACTCACTGGCCTAATTTCATTAGATATTTAAGGATTAGTTTACTCTTCATATCATAAAACTATATCATGACTCATGAAGCACATTACGTTTTGATGTGATAACTGCGTGCCCAGTATGAGGAAGTATGTGCATGTGTGTGTTTGTGTGTGCATTGGAGGAAAAAGAGGAAGTTTGACTAAATGCCTTGTTTGCTCAGTGATCCCAACGCATGCATGAGTGAAATTCAGAATTGGGCATCTCAAGCAACTAATGGACCAGAAAAAGAAGAAGACAACAGAGGATGCATCAAACTCCACAGTGCAGACAGATACAGGCTTCTTGAAGCATTTCTGAATTTAGAAACAAGCAGCTTTGGTATTCTGGTTATCCACTTGCATTTCAGAGTTCCAGTATCTACAAAGACCCCCCCCGGTGCAGTCCAGTAGCAAGTGCTAACAAATGTCAAGGTAAAGAGGAGTGAGACATGTTGAGGGAAAGAGAGAGGTGGAAACTGTTTTATTGATTCTTCTTTGTCTTACCCGTATTGCCTCTGAGCCCACGTAGGATGGACTTGCTGAACTCCAACGGAGAGAGCTGCAGACAAAGAGAGAAAGAAGCAGTAGTGAGGGGGGGTATCATAACTATTGGCAGCATTGGCATGCAGATGTAGAGGGTGTTTACGTCTCTATTTGCATGTCAGATATCCGCGCGCATATGTTATCATCACAGACCCGACACAGCGTTCAAACTCGCACCATAATGATGTACTCTTGCTCATAAACATGGGTGACCTTATTGCCTCTGGACTTCACCAGGGATCAGCTGAGGATGACTAAGAGAGGAGAAAGTTATCTTCCTCTTCTCTGCCTTTCCTCTGACTTCATTTCTTCATTCCTCCAGCTATTTATTCTCTTCTTATCATCGTTCTTTTTTTCACTATACTGCCATGATTTCATCAAGCCTCCTCTTTTGTTCAAACTTAGACCTACATGCTCATTTTCTTCTTCTCTGCAAGACAAAGAGAGTACAGACATGCTATTATTTCTTGCTCTTAACAGTCCCATCTCCTCTTGCTCTCCGTATTGTCTCGCTCTCTCACACACAATAACAAAATACCAAGCGCTGCCATCTCCCATCAGCTGCTTGCTTGGTAAGTTGAGTTGACGCTATAGCCCCACAATGAGGACACACGTTCATTTGTTGTTGGCGCCACTGTTTGTCAATCACACCTACACTAAGCTGTACTGCAGCCAGTCTGCTCTAAATGAAGCAGCAGTGACGAGCTGCTGTCAAGGTCTGACCCGCTACCAGACCTCAGAGGGAAGCACACAGCATGTGTGGTGGTGGGTCACTGTGGAAAAGCCTGGCGGCAGGAAAGCTGTGCGTGGATTTGAGCAAACAAAGACTGGATGCAGGGTGGAAACGAGCACAGACAGCTGGATGGGTGATGAGCATACCAGTGGTTTACCATCATTTATCCATTTCATTTATACACAGTCACTGGTTTGAAAACTGATTTTGTATCATACATAAAGCTTTGGATTTGTTGTTTTTTTTCTTTTAACTAAGCAACTGCTGTTAATAAGAAAGGCTGTAATGTGAAGGTGTGTTATTTCAGTAGAATCGCATAAAATAAAGACGTTTGAGTCTCGGTTTTATTACAGAGAGGTATCATTATGTGCAGAGGAGGCAGACTGTCTCTTTCTCACTTCTTTCTTGGAATGTTGCATCATTATACACTTACCGGCCACTTTATTAGGTACACCATGCTAGTAACGGGTTGGACCCCCTTTTGCCTTCAGAACTGCCTCAATTCTTC
>JBAMHX010000015.1:7021979-7034419 GCA_037177515.1 Pseudomugil tenellus
TACACTACATAGTACTACACTACATAGTACTACACTACATAGTACTACACTACATAGTACTACACTACATAGTACTACACTACATAGTACTACACTACATAGTATTACATTACATAGTACTACACTACATAGTACTACACTACATAGTACACTACATAGTACTACACTACATAGTACTACACTATATAGTACTACACTACATAGTACTACACTACATAGTACTACACTACATAGTACTACACTACATTCTACACTATATAGTATTACACTACATAGTACACTACATAGTACTACACTACATAGTACTACACTACATTCTACACTATATAGTTCCCTCAATTTCATTGTGATTCGGACACGAAGCTGACTTTTTCTCCGTGTTGCACATCACATGACTGCCTGCTGTATCTATGGCAACCACAACAGACTTGAAGGTTACGTTGCAAATCCAATCTAATTTCGTGTAAAAATGTTTAATTTACTTATATTGCATTTTATTCTTGCTTTGTATCATATTTATTCAGTAGAAAAGGGATAAAAATGATGCTTTATAGTTTTTTTTGTTAAATGTTTTTGCTGTTCGTATCATTTCCGCCGTTGTAAGCTCCGGCCCGCAATGCATTGTGGTCTATATTGACCTGTCTACTACTTTTCAAGATGCATTGTGGGTAAGTTTTAGTGCACCTTTTTTTTCCCCAAAGTTCGGACTCCCCTACGACATGGCATGAGCACCATATGAAGGGCGTAGGGTTCGCATTCGGACACAGCTAAAGCCTGAAGTCCTGCTTTCTCTGTCTGCCTCTCTGCTTAGACAGCGTGGATTTGTCATACCTGTTCCGTCCCATGCCTCCCTGCGACCAGCCTTTCATATCAGCACCCTGGTACATAGGGCCCCCCTGTGGGTGCTGCTGCATCATGGGGTTCTGAGGCCCCATGCGGCCGGGCATCATGGCGTTAGGAGGACTGCCGCCTGATGGGCCAAAAGAAGGGTCTCCCTGCTGGTTCATCCCTGCGGAGATAAATCCTGAAGCTTAAGCTCTCTTACGTCTCCAGAGAAAATTAATAATAGACGTATAATGTCTTAAAAAAGATAAAGGAACCCTGCTGTGACTGCTTTCACCACCAGGGGGCAGTAGTCTTCTGTTGGGACTCACCGTAGCTGCCACCGTAGCCAAACTGCTGGGGAGCTGGTTGACCCATGTTTGGCCCTCCCATAGGGTTTTCCATGCCACCAGGAGCCGTGACATTCGGCGGAGGACTGAACCCTCCCGCAGCAGCTGCTGCCGCCTGCTGCTGCTGCTGCATTAGCATCATCATACGCTGCCTCCTCATCTGCATGGTGACCACGTCCCTGCTTCGCTGAGCAATCATCTGGGCGTTGAGGAAGCCCGGCTGCACAACACGACACATTTCACAGCTTTCACAAATGAATCAAAGTGTAATACTTTAAATGCTGCGTCTCTGAGTGCAGACAAAGCGGAACATTACAATTATAACTTCATTTAATACTTTAAACATTTTTTAGATTCACAAGCTGTGCGTGCATGAGCATGTTGCATAAACATGATTGTGGTGATTTACTCTTTGGTTTTGCTCATCTACCTGCCCTCCCATTCCAGGCTGCATGCCAGGCCTCATGCCAGGGTTCCCTCCTGGATTCTCCATCTTCATGGCCATGTTCTGCCGCGCCTGATTCATGAACTTTGAGAAAACACAACATTCAACATAAGATAACAGAGCTAATGCCACTGTAGCCTCTCTTTGTGGCTTTTAAATCAAATTTATTTCCTTATTATTAATGAATTATTCCTGGGTTGCCATTTTCTCATGTTGTGTTTTCAAAATGAAATCAAATTTTGCTAACAAAACACTTTTCACACAAAAGCAGCTCAAAGTGCTTTACATGATAAGAACACATTTTCAGCATATACAAAACCTTCATGTCAAGCATTTTGTATTTGTGTAAAACATTGTGACAGCCACTGATGGAGGCATTTTCTACCCATCTACGCTTATTGAAGTGGTAACGTTACACTCATGAGGGTTGAACGGTAGCAGCGTTGTTGTCAACTTCAGCTAAAAACTGTCTCTGCATCATTTATCATATGAGAAGCTACAGCTCCACATAAAACTTTAAGTCCCTTTGGAGTTGCAGCTCTCTCTTAACAGCACGTCACTTCGCCATAAAGTTCATTTCCAGGTAACGAGCAGGTAGTAAATGTATATAGACTGTACTTATACAGTACTTTTCTACTCCGAGTACTTTACCACCACATTACTTTCATCCTCACAGCGAATGTGAGAAAATCCTGACATGTTCAGACAGAGAGCAGAAGCTTTAGCTGCAGTTCAAACACTTTTCTTATTGCAAAACCATGAATGGAAATCTGAATCACGATGTTTTTCACTGCTGGATTCTTTAAAACAACTGATCATAAGTCAGATAGACTAACATTTGTTAACAAAGACAGTCGATAACCGGACTGTACCTTGTCTCTTGGTAAAGGTGAGGTATATCCACCACTATCTTCAAGGCTAATCGTTCCCATAATCCATTGCATTAATTAAGCAGAAGTCTGTTTCTCTTTTCTGACTACGTTAGCAATAATGATTATCTAGTACGCTTTTAAAACATAATACTACTTCTGAAAAATATTAAAAATAACATTTCCAAATGGCAAAATCTCTATGATGGAAAATTCTGGATCTGGATGCAGCACAAAATAATAAGATTCATTGGGTGGGTGTTTTAACTTCAGCGATGCGAGTCACTGTTGTAAACTCGCCTCATCTCTCTGCATCATCTGCGAGTGACTTTATGTTTGTAAAATGCTCCATAAAATCTTTTAAGTTTGTGTGAATTGTGTATGTATCCAACAACAGCACGTCGTCCCCAAAGACGTGTGTGAATATATAAAATCACACTTTTAAACTCGACTGTTATGCTTGCTAGTTAGCGAAGACTGGACGTGAACAACAGAGTTTCCTGGATGACCAGGTGTCATGGCGACACCCGGTGACATAACAGGAAAAGTTCTGGAAAAGCCCACAGAGTAGTTAATATAGTCCATGTCTATAAGCAAGATTCCTGCCACACGTAAAGACAAAGAGTTACGAGGCTGATGATCTCCTGTATTGCGTTTTAGTACCTTTTAAAATACGTCATTTTGATATTGCAAACTATTAAAACAATTTCCTATGAAATCCTTCATGTCCTTTTAATTTTCACCGAATCGCTGCAACATCAACACAACTTTACCAAATCTCTTCTGCATCATTTGATCTAGATACATTATCAAGAGTACTTAAACTTTTCTGATCATGTGCAGGAGAAATGTGTCGCATCTGTGGAGTGGACTCACAGTGACGCTCCTAACTAGTCAGATGGACAAGCCATTGGAAGCAGTAGGTGCAATGTTGAGTCTCAGCTAGAAGCCTGTTGCACATCTACCTTTGTCTGAGTTGCTTTTACTGTTATAGAAGCCACTGAGCCTGAAAATATTCTCCTATTCTTGACCATGGAAATGAAGCAATGCAGAACATCTGCGGTGTGTGAATAAATCAAATCAATCAAACGATGAATCTATACGTCCACATCTGCTGAAAAGAATCGGAATATTAGTTTGTACCTGTTGTCCCTGCAGCCTCTGCTGCAGCTGAAGCCTCATGGGCTTGTTGGTGCTCATCATCCTGGGTCTCATCATGTTGGCACGAGGATGCCCCATGCCCCCCATTCCAGCCATTCCAGAGAAGCTACCGCCTTGGCCCATCTGTGAGAGCATGGGCGCAAACCCCCCCTGCTGGGCTTGACCCTGCATGGGGTTCCCTCCATACCCAGACTGCATAGGCATGGCAGGGGGTCCGGGATAGCCCTGTCCATAGAGGGGCTTCTGGTCAAGCAACATGGAGGGGTCCTGCCCTGGAAAAGTGTCCAGCTGCTGCTCTGCTCCCTGGTTCTGCAGCACAAGAGGACCAAAACAAGTTAGCCAACCTTCTAATTTCCAGCTGCTTGGCTTTTTCTAAGCAGCACAGAAGGAATATGTGAACTCGTCCATGTCCCTTCAGTAAGGGACCAGTGTGAGAACAAATATTAAATGGAAAAGAGCCGTAATGCTTACTTAGACTCATACCACTTATTTTATTTTCTCATTTTATATTTGAGAACAACACGGCAAAAACTAAAATCTAAGTAAGATTAAACATCTCAAATCAGGGACACATATGCTTATTTTTTTTTTAAACGCAAGATAATTATTCTTACTTATTAGGTTTTTTTAAAGATTTTGTTTTACTAGTTTTAGGAATTGTTGACAGGTTAATGTTCCTTGAAATAAGATAAATTATCTCCCAACAGAACAAGACATTTTTTATCAAATTTTAAGGAAAATTAAGCTAATTTTTGTAGGTTTTTTTAAAGCCAGTTTTTGTAGTGTAGAAGAGCACCAGTATATTCTGCATATGTTATATGTTCTTACCTGGCTGACGAGGTCTGGGATGCCGAGAGCTCTGTCTATCTCCTCCAGAGCAATGCCATCCGTATTATTCAGTAGTGAATCCAGCTGGTCCAGAAGCGCCCTCTCGTCGTTCTGACCCTCGCTGGTGGTAGGAGGCACCAGAAGATCATCCAATGTGTTGCCAAAGTGCCGTCTGAAACACAGAACAATCACAAGGTTCACATTACGCCAGCAAGTGAATGCAAAGCAGAGAGAGGATGTGAATTTACACTGACCTGTTCCCCTCCATGCTCATCATGGGGTCTGGCCATGAAGGAGACTGGTTGGGCTGGCCCTGCTGACTGAAGGGGCTCATTCCCATGCCCATGTCAGCAGAACCTCCTAAAACATTAACACAGAAAAGATTTTATTACATAGTGAAAAGTACTTTATTTGAGGTGCAAAAAAGGTCAAAACTAGTATTCTTTTAGAAAATTGTAAACTCTTTTTTTTTTGTATTTCTCTTCATTTGTAATTTTTTTCAATTTTTTTGAAAAAATTTTTTCAAATTTTTTTCAAAGCATTTTTTAAATTGTTTTAATTAGTATTTCAATAACATAGCCCAAAGAAAGAGGAGCGTTTTTGAGAGGCTTATCTCCTTATTATCATCATTACATTATCAAAAAAAGCAAAACTATGGTAAAATAGTAATTACACAAACTACATCTTTAAGTCCTCTACTTTATGCCCCTGTAAATAATTGCACATGATCTTTGCACATGCTTGCTAGCACCAGTTAGAACATGCAACAAGTCAAAAAGACCTAAAGACTGGAATTTAAACTAAACATAATTCAAGCGACAAACAATCATGTGAACGTAACAGAAACATAAGAACGAAACTGCTTCTGCTTAATTCTTTACTTCCAGCAAACTACACGAACGAGGTGTCGTATGAAAGCAGAGACTGCCGATTACAAACTCTGCAAGTCAGTGGACAAAAATATCAAAAAGTATATAAAAAAGCTTAACCAATTTGATTAATGAGGCCTTAATAAAAATCTATATTTTCATTGTGGCTCAATCTGATAACCTTACGGATTGGTTCAGTCTGAATTCACACCATCACTAAGCTTTTTAAATCTACTACATTGGCATTAATAGCATCCAGTACACCAGTTCAAATATCCGGTTGCCAGTAATTGACCACTGATACAGGTTGTGTTTCAATCTCGACTTTTTCACAATGGAATATAAAATTCTCTCCACAGGCAGGAAAATAAAGATAAACAACAAATAAATCCAGGTTTCCGAGAGATTTTATATCCTCCGGTCTGATTCGTCCTGCTCCTGGGCCCACGCTACACCCACTGACCCTGAAGTTTCTCTTCTTTTGAAAGCTGCTGGTATTTGGCTCTGAGCATCCCTGCGCCTGAGTGCAACCCCACACAGCACCTAGCATGACTGCAGATTGGCTTTTCTCCATTTTTCACATCTCTCCTCGCTTACTGGTGCTTTTTGTTATACGGCACAACCAAAAACCCGGCAGCTGTGGGACCAACATACCCATATCCATGAGCTGTTGCTGCAGCATAGATCTGGTGCCTGGTACACTGTTGGAGCGGCTGACCATGGGTCCTGACATCATGCTCTTGCCATTGTTGTACTCCATGCCTGGGCGCAACATGGACGGGTGTCCTGAGGAACCCATGGGACTAGAGCGGTGCATGCCCCACTCCCCTGAGCCCCCCATAGGGGACCTCTGAGACACCATGCCTCTATTCATTGGTCCTGGAAGTGAAAAACCAGCAAACAAGCAGAATCACTTCAGTGTGGCCCAGTCTCCGTCCTCGTAGCTACATCTTGTCATTATCACAGAGGCGGTTGTTTACGAGTGATTTAATCCAGGACAACAACGCAAACTCAGGAAAAACAAGGGGGAAAGAAGGCAAAGACAGAGCGAGAGGAAATGCGATTAGGCCGCTTGAACACACACCCATGTTTCCAGGATAGCCGTCTGGGCTGCCCATCATGTTCTCCTGTTTGATAAGCATGGGGCGTCTACCAGCTCCTCCAGGCCCACCAGGTGGCTTCCCTTCCAAGGACATGGCCCTCTGGAAAGACCCTCGAGGTCCTGGACCCATTACTGGACTCCCTGAACACAACAAGCATAAAAGGCTGTTTGCGTTGCATCACATGCATAGAGTGTAACTCGCTATCATGCAACAATTAAATTACATATATTAATAACATAATGATAAATATTTAAATGATCACTTTCATTAGATTTACTTTTTTTTAATCTTGTCAAGAAAATTTAGAAAACCAGCTATTAATCAGAAAAAATATGTTTGAATTATGCTTTAACGGGTACAAAGATTAAACAAAATACAAAAAAGATACTTAGTTAAAAAAAGGGTGAAATAATCCAAATGTAAAGTTTTAAAGAAATATTCACATCCTAATTGTTTTATTTTATTGCCTCTTTTTTACAGATGAAAATGATAAAATAAGTAAGTAATGCAGCAGAAGTAGTAACTCAGACCAAAACAAACTTTAAGAACTTATTATAAATGGCTCCATTCAGATCTTATCTCTTCTTTGTGGGAGTCGTAGTGGCCAAATGGAATCTTAGTGGAGGAAAATGAAAGCATTCCCATTTCTGAAACAGATGTGCAGCATGAAGGAGGACCTCGAAGCTCTGATAAGATCATCAATATATCAACTTTATGTTCATGTAGCAAGTAGTAGTTTGGTGCCGTGTTGGGACTTTACACCAAACGCTATCGCAACAAACTTCACCCACCTCCGCAGCTTCAGGAGTCTTTTATTCCGAGAAGGAGAAAATACGGCATTTTCAACAGTGAAGTTATGATCCGCTCAGTTTTTAAGTATTGCATCTGCACACATATGTTTTTTAAAGAAAAAATCTAAAAAGCAGTATTGCAGTGAGTTATTTAGGAATGAAGTAAAACTTTTGGTACTGTTTCACGGAGCAGACCACATTACAGCTTCCTGAAAGCGCAGCTGATGTCTGACATCCCAGAAAGCCAGGTTCCAACGCTGCAGAGGCATTTTATTTGATATCATCGCTTGTGATGTTACAATACCCGTCCTGTGTATAACCGTCACTATTTAAAATAAATATATCCTTCAACCACTTACCCTGCAGGCTGTCGTCAAGGCAACCCTGTGGTTTGTTTCCTACGTCGTTGGGCCCTCCACCTCCTGCCTGATCAGGGTAAAAGTCAGAGCTTGAACCCCTCAGATCCCCCAGGATGGACTCCAGGTTGTGTAACTGAAAAATCAAGCAGCTTGTTTTTAAAGCGATTTACACAAAGATTAAAACAGGAAAAAATAAAAAAAAAGCTAATGGTCACGAAAATATTGCATTGAAAATCATCCAAAAACACATTCTTACATCATCAGGTGGTTCTGACTTGATCTTGCTCTCAGGATGTTCGGGTGCGAGGCCGCCGGCGGCCCCCGCAGGTGCCTTCCCCTCCAACTCTTCCAGTTTGGGCTTCACATCCACAGGCTCTTTGGAATCATCCTTGTTGAGGAGGTAATGGAGGAGCGCGTGGGTCTTCTCCTTCTTGGGGCTGTGCTGATCCTGCTTGGCGTCTGTAACCAACACAGGGCCAGACCCGGTCCCTGACCCGGTGCCTGACCCTCCGGCTGCAGCCTCCCCACCCTCCTGCCCCCCAAGCGACACCTTTCCTGTGGCTTCGGCCGTGATCTTAGCCACTTCGTCTGGAGTATTACCGTTTTGGAGAAGCTTGTGGAGGATCTTGTGCTTCTCTTGCAGCGAGCCCGTGTAGTGGGCCGATGAGATAGATGCCGAGCTACCACCTTGCCCAGTTACTTGGCCTGAATTGGCACCAGATGAGGATGAGGAGGACACCCCTGTGGAAGAAGGGCTAGTCATTCCACCAGTAGCGTCCTTACCGTCTGATCCCATAGCAGTGCTGCTGTTGTTTGCCGAGGGGGCTACAGGCCCGGTTGGCCCACCTCCTCCTATTCCCAGCTCCTCAGTCGGAGAAGTCAACAACTGCAGCAACTTCTTATGCCCCTTACTGTCTGGTACCCTGCGTGGGGGATCAGAGCTCGCCCCCCCTGGATCATTACTTCCCTCACCAGACTCTTTAGTTGCTGTGGCCGCTTGGCTGTCGGGCCGGTCTGCAGAACTCTCAGCCTGAGGATGCTGATGGTGGTGGTGATGGTGCAAAGGGAGGTGGTGGTCGGCAGATCCAGCCCCCAAGTTCCCCGCTGGACTTTTGGAGCCATCTTGTCCTGGTTTGGTCTGCTGACTGGGTTGAGAAGAGGAGGAGTGGACGCTGGGAGAGCTGTCGGGTTTGTGTGCCGTTGACGGCGACGTCAGCGTGGAAGGAAGGGAGCTCCCGACTCCTTCGCTGATGGCTTGTAGCGCGTTAAGAGAGCTGCTGGAGAAAGTAGAGGTGCTCCCTCCTCCACCGCTGCCAATACCGCTCATAGGCGAGTGCATGCCTGGAGGAGGAAGAAAAAACGTTATCCCATCAAGCATTAAAGTCCTAAACAAGGTCGCTAAATCACCGTTCTCACCTCCGGGGGAGAATTGGTTGGCACCAATCTTTGGGCTCCCTCGGTTCCGGGGAGACATCAGGAGTCCCTGCTGGGGTCCGCCCATTCGGGGGCTTCCTGATGGACTGTTCATGCCACTAAGCCCGAACCCACCACTGCTTTGAAACGGGGGCTGCTGCGGGTGCTGCTGCATGCCTTGGCCTGGGTGATTCATGGGACCCATTTGATTCATGTGCCCCACCTGATTCATGTGGCCCATCTGATTCATCTGCATCATGCGGTTACCCATCCCCCCCCCGCCGCCGCTTCCTCCTCCGCTGCTTCCTCCGTACATAGAGCCGCCTCCCATTGGACCCATGTGACCCATATGGCCCTGCTCATTCATGCCAAAGCCCCTGCTCATGTTGCCCATGCCTCCCACGTTCATCCCCCCACCTGTGTTCACATTCATCTGGTTGTTTGGGTTGGTGCCACCCATGCCTTGTTGTCTCATGTTGTTAGACATCATGGCGCCACCCGACGCTGAGCGGAAACCATTCGGCTCCCTGCGGGGAGGAAAAAAGAAAGAGTTCAGCTGATTTTTCGTTAATCATGTTGGAGTAAAAAAACGTGTGCATCACCTCTGCAGCAGGTGCGTGGAGATGAAGCCTTGCGGCTCGTTGCTCATGGGGTGGCGATACAGTTTGCTCTTGGTCTGGGCTGTGACCGGAGTGCCGTCAGAAAGGGAGAAGCGGTAAAGGGGCGTCTCGGCGTGACCTTGGAGAAAGGCTGCACACATGGAGATAAAACCAAGCACCATGAAACACTGAACTGACAACAAAGGTCATCAGTCACTTCTTTTATGTAAAACCAGCGTCGCAATCACAGAGAGGATCAATGCTTCGCTCAGACGTTCTCATTCATGAGATCAATATGGAAATGTTTATGCATGAGGGGCATTTATGTGTTTACACAGCGGCTCTTAAAGAGATTCAGAAGGAAAGTCGACAAACTAAAAACATATCACTTCAGTCAGAAAGCTGCTAATTGCTGCTGTGTGATAAACTAGATGCATAACAGACTGCAAAGCTGATCGAACGGTGCTGCATCTTCCTGCTTTTGCCTCCAGAGCTTTCACTGTGCATCTAACTGAGATTAATGCGGTTGGTGACGCTCGCAACCACGACCCACCCTCATGGTAGTGGCGTTTGTGCGACCAGGGCTGCCCGTCGCTGTGCTGAAGGAACATCTGAATGCAACGCCTCAGCAAGTCCTCCCAGCCAGGACGCATGGATGCTCGAAGAGAGTTTGGGTCGATCTGAATCAGTTTACCTGCCGGCAAGGACAAAAGGAGGAGATGGAAGAGGAATGAGTCAAATCCACTCATGGGTGAAGAATGAACAACGCGGCCTGTTCTGGATTCTGTGCTCACTCAGCTGCTCACCTGAAAGCTCGTGTCTGGTGTTGAAACTTTCTGTCCTCTCCATGGCTGTGACACGACGGGCCACGCAGATCATACAGGACTGGAGGTCTGCAGGAGAAACAGGCAAACTATCAGCAATTTTCTGTGTATCGATTCATTAAATGATTCATTCAGACTGATTGCTGATGTTTTAGGGATGAGATGTGTACTCATACATTAAAGTCATCATTATGTCGATATTACCTATTTGGACAGACAGATAAATTCTGGTGTAATCTGGAGGAAGATCTGATTGTTAATTAGGTTAATTGAGAGCAGACAGTAACTTGAGACGGTATAAACAGTATTCATGAGAGTATGAGCCTTCCAGGAGTATAAATAGGGAAACGATGTTACTCTGAAAGAGTGCCTGAACAATTTACAGCAGCAAATATCAAAGAAATATATTTACACATGGGGACATGGCCAGCACAGTAAGATGATTCTGAAGTAGAAATCATGGTAAATTAAAATACGTGCAGCCTGATATGCATGTTAATGTGCAACATATTCTAATAAGAGACATTATTAATGTAAACTATAACCCTTTTAAAAAGGCACTGTATGAGCTTGTTCATCACATGTGAAACACTGCTGTCTGCTCTGAACCTTTAACTGATATGAAGCAGAAAACTCTCTTTAGCAGCTAACGTGTAAAGGACCCAAGCAGCTTATATTCAGTTCAAGGTTAAAAAGACAAGCGTGAATAATAGTACGAGTGTGCACGACTGCAAGTCACAGGAGCAACATATGAAAGCACAAATAATACCAAATCATCTACGCAAATACAGGAGTGAGTTTCTATTAAGATGAAGGAAGAATCATGATAGATCTGCTTAGGTCGCGTAAAAAAGGGGAAAAATGCAATATCTTTAATATTATTGTGCCAGATTGCTCGTCTCTCCTGCGTGTGTATTGACCGTGTGATGGACTGGCCACCTGTCCAGCGTGAACCCTGCATCTCACACCGACAGCTGGGATGAGCTCCTGCCCTCTGCAGAGGTTATTTACATGGATGTTTGTTTCTGTGTTTTAAATGCAACATGAATGATTTGCAAAAAAACCAAAAAAAAAAACATTATGTGAATTTAGAAACATACTAGTCTTACATAACTCAGACATTTAGGCGTTTTGGATGCAGTTTGTTTATTGTCACTATGACGTGTCTGTCCAATATACCATACTGAAACCTGGGGGGGGGGCTATGTTTAAACTTTATCCCTAACATCACTCTGCAGATTAAAGAGTCAACAGCAAACAGAGAAAAGCTTTCAACAAAACTCATTCCTGTGTCCATGCATGCGTGCGTGCATGTGTGTGTCTGGGTGTGGTCGGGGGGGGATTATTGTTGGCTCCTCCTACCTTCTCCTTCCTCAATCATGGCCTTGGGCTGAGTGAGAGCAAAGCATTGCATGGTCTCGTATCGCGGCCCTCCTGGACCCTCCTCCATGGGGCCGTGGCTGTGGCCAAATTTGACCAGGATCCGGCAGGTGAAGGTGTGACTCTTCTGTCGGGCTGCCTCGCTTCCCCACGACACTCCATTTACTGAGAATAAGAAAAATAAACATTAAAAAAACACACACAGGAGGCACACAAACAAAGAGAAAGTTACACTTGGGGGCAAAGTGGAATGAAAACCGAACGCAGCTGTGAATGAACTGCCTGTAATGAAATATCCCAAACAGCTCACACCCTAATCCTGCCACATCTCATAAACATTACAAACCACAGTGTAACGACGAGCGTCCTTACAAAAGCCAGAAGCTGAAATGTCTCCGGCTGTTTGGATCCCTGGCTAAATGGACCATGGGATTAATGTAGCCTAGGTGTCGATTTCCAATATCTTTCCCTCTTGGTCTGCTCTGCAGTGGACAGAAGCCGGGGACACTCAGTCATCTATCGTCATTTACACCCTGACTCCTCATCAAACGGCACACACACACACACACACACACACACACACACACACACACACACACACACACACACACACACACACACACACAC
>JBAMHX010000015.1:7036928-7048010 GCA_037177515.1 Pseudomugil tenellus
AGAGAGAGAGAGAGAGAGAGAGAGAGAGAGAGAGAGAGAGAGAGAGAGAGAGAGAGAGAGAGAGAGAAAGAGAGAGAAGCGGGAACGAGCTACAGAAGCTCTGGAAGCCGTTATGTTGCAGGAGGCACCTGAATTAATAAAGGAGCACAGACAGAGGGCTGTGGACGGAGACGATAGCGGGGAGAAAGAGATAGAGGTTGGCTTGCTGTATTAATGTGGGGCTCAGTCTGACAAAGAGGCGGGGGCTACAGGAATCATTCTGTCTGATTAGTTCCCAAGGGGCATAGATACCCGCACAAAGAAAGGCCATTCCTGCCGACTAGCTGCCACTGAGAAGTTAGGCCAGGACTGAAAAACGATAGCGGCAGAATACAAAAGAGACAGAGACGTAAACTGAGTACTCCATCGGTTCATTCGGCGTCTTGATGTGCAGGGAGAGAATCTGCAGAGGGGACACGGTGCTGGGGGGGGGGGGGGGGGGGAAAGGGGGTGGGGAAGAGTAAAAATCCGTCTCCAGGTGAGATGATAAACGCGAGTAATTGATTGGGAAAAGACAAATGAAGACTGGCAGTGAGAGCAGGTGAAAGTCAGAACAGGAGAAGAGAAACAGGTAGAGTGCAAGAGATGAGTCTAAACGCCTGTGTCATTTCTGTCTTCACTTCCTGTAACTATGGCAACCTGTCAGCAGCCAGTCAGGGCCAGCTGTAGCCTCTTCCCCTTCCTGTCGAGGTGGCAGATGCTGACTGTGCTGAGCAGAAACAAGAAAGAGCTAAATTCAGCACGGGCTCTCTCTCCCTGATCTGCAGAAGCAAAACTAAAATATATATGAAATATTCCTGAATCCTGGACGTAAAACACGCCACCGTGTTCCCAGATGGCGCACCCACAAAAGCAAATGCCTCAGGGTGCAGCTTACTTGGGTGTTCGCTGTAGAAATAACCACAACATGACAGAGTAAGACTTGTGACCACAACAGATGTAACAGAACTAATAAATATGTGGCAGCTCAGCAGAATGGAAAAGCATGTAAGTGCTTGTAAACGCCAGTTTAAATCATCTCGGCGAGGCCTGCGAACACTTGCATGTGGTCATCGGACACACACTCAGGAATGACAGGTTCACAAAGCGCTGCTGATGTTTCCGCCCAAACATAAACAGTTAAGGCTGTGAAATGTGAAGGAGATGAATGAGTGATTTGTCCTTGCACCTGGGTTCTGAGGAGGCGCGTACATGTGTACGCAACAACCCCCGGCTGGCTCTACCGCCGCATATTTTCCCCAAAACCTTTCCTAATGTTTCCCCCACTTCCCCGATGTCCCATTTGAGTTCAGGTGCAGTCTGACGCTTGCTCTGCAGCAACCTCCACGACGTCCGCTCACCCTGCTCCTTGATCTGACGGATCTGCCGCACCGTCTCTTTCAGGATGGCGCATTTGTCTGGCTTGACGTTGAAGCTGTCGATGTCGCTGAGGTTGGCAGAGATCAGCTCCGCCAGCTCCTCAATGTACTTGCTCTCCTGCTCCCGTCGCTTCCTTTCGCACCTGCAGTGAAAAACCCAGAGATCAGACTAAACAATGCTAATCAGTCCATTGTTCTCAGATCATTAATGTGCTTTGTGTGTTTGGCTGCCAGGTACAACACTATGCAAATGTTTGAGCACCCTTAGTCTGAATTTTTACTGCTGGTATTAATGATTGAAATGATTCCCTAAATGCTTACAGTAGCATATTGAGCACTTTTACATGCATCTCTGTCAGTAAGCTGCGGTCAAAGTGCTAAACTAGCCAACACTTTCAATTAGCAGCTACAGCGCAAAAAGCAGAAGTTACTTCAGTAACAGCGCTTTCCTTTTACTACAATGCAAAAACTAAAATCTAAGAAAGATTAAGCATCTCAAATCACACATATGATTATTTTTTAAACGTAAGATAATTATTCTTACTTAGTAGGTTTTTTTAAGATTTTTTTTACTTGTTTTAGGAATTCTTGACAGGTTATTATTCCTTAAAATAAGACAAATTATCTGCCAACAGAACAAGAAATTTTATCTTATTTCAAGGAAAATTAACCTAATTTTTGTAGGTTTTTTTCTTGTTTTTTTAAAGCCAGTTTTTGTAGTGTAAGCAGCACATCTTGTAAATGTTTTTTTGTCCTGCAGCTTCTGTTTAAGGGGTTTCCCTATAAAAAGAAAACTGTAGCTAATTGGCAGTTTTCAGGGATGTTTTGAATGCTCGATCCCGTCATTTTCCCAGATTGATTTGGTCCATGGAAGGCAAACCTTTGGCTTTAATCAAGCAGTTATTTGTGTTCTTACATCATGACATGGTTGTATCAGTAATCCTGATTTTATTGTTATTTTCAGCTGTTTCGCAGACTGTGATGTTTACTGCAGCGTCTGGTTTGTCCCTCATGGTTTGCTGTAGAACACAGTGTTGCGAACAGGGAAAAGCACGGTGCTAATGACACTTTGGAAACGCAGTGTTTGATCTCTGAATGTTAGATTGTATCTCTAATGTTACACACTTTGACTTGAACAGTTGCAAAGTTTTCTGCTTCATAAGAGTTTTCTTTCAAACTTAAATCAGTTTATTGGTAACATTTCCAAATGTATCAGGTCATTTTTCATGCTGTAACGAGGAACCATATAAACATTTTTCTCTGATCAGTCTTCTATAAAGCTGCTGTTTATGCAGATGTTGCCATCACTTGGAGGCTAAATACTTCTGACAGTGAAACATGGGTTTAAATGAGCCTTATAAGAGATCTTATTAGCAACAAAATGAAATAGCTGAAAAGTGCTTAAAGGTTTTTTAAAACATTTTACATTTATTTCACCAACATAAGTTTTTCCTATCCTTGCAAGTCCAGTTTGTGTGGATGGTTCAGTCAGAATGTAATAAAAAAAAAATCAGGAAGAGACTCAACATGGTCTCAGCTCTAGTTTGAGAATAATAATTGTAATTAAAGCTGCATCGTAGAGCCTCTTGCTAACATTGCTAATAAACTTTGCAGTGCTCTCAAATGAGTAAAATAAGTAAACGTTGCCTTTAATATTACTTATATTTACTGTTCCATGCAAACATTTTATTATATTTGGTAGAAAACAGGTGGCGGTGAAAACATTTAATTTAATAATAATTTAATCTTTATACTCCCTGAACCGTTTTAGACATGTTTTCTTGTAATACACTTAACGTATCTTTTAGAATAGTTCTTTAGGTTTCTTGAAGTTTTTCTTTGGATGTTTCTTTCTTTCGGCTGCATCCTTTAAGAGGACACCGATAACGCTGACTGTTGAGATGAAACGTTGGCTCTGGTTTAAGAACAACCTCCAGTAAACAGACAGATCAACTGCAGGCAGTCAGGTCTTTGTTGGATTTCTTCTTATTTTTTAACATGGTTATTGGATACTGTTCATCTGTAGCTGTATGATTTTATTTTTGCCCAACACTTTTTTTTTCCTCCATTTATCCAGTTTCCAACACAAAACACACCCCACTGAGATACGCCAAGTCCTCAGCATTTTGGGAATCACTGCGGGTCCAAAAAACAAATTTATGTCAAACTGTGTTGTCTTTGACATTTTGCAAAGATGCCTCTAAAGAACTGGCAGTGGTTTTCTTTAAGACCCAGTTTCACATGCGTTAGTTGCTAAACGCTATTCACAGATAAAATACTGGCTCATCTGTTGATTTAGGTGCCTTTTAATGCTTTAATGATTCTTGTAAAAAATGTTTTAAGAAAAAAAAAAACATACACATTTGCCTGAAATGATTAGGACATGGACTGCACTGAAAAAGACTGAAAAGCAGTCAATGAAAAGCTTTGAATAACCTTCAGAAAGCCTGGCTGCAAAAGCGCTGAACAAGATTACAGGAAAGTCTGGATCCTTGGAAGCAAAACAAAAGAAATGGGGGCAGTTTCTCTTCCTAGAAACAGGTATTATGGAAAGAAATGACCATATCCGGGCTTGGAAATCAGCAATGATGAAGACTCCACTCAGATGTGGGAAAAACATTATGATCTCAGGTTTTTCACATGTGTATTAAACCTTTAATCTTTATAATAACAAAAAGCTTTTTCCCCATTTTCTGCTTGTTTTCGACAAGAATAGTCATAAAGTGTGGATGTTATTTTAGCAAATGGTTGATAAGTTAATACTAACAACAGAAAGTGAAATGGTTAGAAGAGTTTTACACACCCAAACCATTTGGCAGAGATGGCTCAGCATGTTTGTTTCCACAATTTATGAAAAGAAATGAATAATAATCACTGTATATTTACCTCTACTACAAGGTAGCCCACAAGCTTAAAGGGTTAAACCACTGTCAGTGTCCCAATCTTCCAAATAAACTCATTTTCATTTGACAAAAAAAGGTCTTTTTTAAATCTTCTTGCAAGAGAGTTTCTCTTGTCTTTGACTGTTTTTTCACCCTCAGCACAGTTTTCCCTCATCACAGCACCAGACATTGCTATAATAGCTGCATGGCTCCACAAAGCACTGACCCAGTAGCCCACTTTCCTGTGTTTCACCTCGTGTGTTGACCACACACTCACCCCAAACTGGGCGTGTCGCAAGTGGAGAGCTTGCGTTTCCGGTTTTCTGAGCTCAGAGGCTCCATGGAGTTCTCCCCCAGTCCGCTCATCGTGTGCACATATCAGCACCTAAGGAGGAAGAAGCACATGCAAACAAGCAGGTGTAAATAAGCCAGGCAGTGAAAGGGATTATATAGTCCCTCTTAGCCTTTTAGCTGGTATTATACAGGTAATTGTGTGATGGAAAGGAGATGTTCGCTGTCATGAACTCAACTAAATACCTGAAACAGAGGCAGGTTGAAAGGCAGTGCACAGCAGGATGAGATATGCTTATATCATGCAAATCAAATTCTCCTGGCAGAAAATGACAAACAGAAACAGTCTCGCCGGCCTTCACCTACTCCTCTTCCTCTTATTTGGAGAATTTGAGAGCAAGCATGTGAGGTTGTGTTTGTTTGTGTGTGGGCTTGTGCATGCATTAGTTCATCAGCTCATATGGTACATCTACACACACACACACACACACACATCGGATTAGCAGTGTCTCTGCTGATAAACCACAGTGCACAACTAACCCCGTTAGACAGCCGTCTGTCTCCCATAATGCATCACACTTCGTCTCCAGGAAGTGAGCTGATGAAGGTTGTGGGGAAGGGAGGCAGATGGGATGAAAGGAGGAGAAGGAGGAAGAGAAGGGAAGGAATGGAAGAAATAAGCCAGAGAGGGAGTGAAGTGAGTGCTGATTGGTCACTTTCTTTGCCACGGTGACAGCAGCTGACACCGGGGAAAGGTAGGAGTAAAGGAAGCGAGGATGGAGGGAGGGAAGGAAGGGAGGAAAGTGAGAGTGCAAATATAGTAGGAGACAGGATATGGGAAGAAAATGCAGAGGGAGGGGGGAAAGAGGAGGGGTAATCAGAGCGGAAAGGGGAGGAGGCAGTGGGAGGGAGGGGAGAAAAAGAGATAAAGGAATGTCAAAGAAAGACAGGAGGGAAGAGGAACAGGTGGAAGCAGGAGGTGTAACATTCAGACTGGAGTGTGTGTGGTGCATAGAGCTCCGTACCCCTCTTAACCTTCACAGCCAGAGCAGCTTTTTCATTCCATTGATTACATGGTTATCCTCTGACCAGAGCGCCGTCTCCCCTGCATAGCAAATCGGGCCAGCGGCAGGGGAGTGAAGCCAGCCTGTTATTTAATCATCAGTCACCATCATCTCAGGCTCCTTTGTGTGGGATGAGAGCAGTCCAAGAAAGCCCGTTTAGTTTGTTTGTTTGGGCCGGGTACGTTCCCGACGTCCTGGTTAGTCGCAAGGTCATACCCCGCTGTAACAAGTGACCAACGCACCTTCTTATTCAGACAGAATCAATATGAGGGCTGCTTCTATGTACGCTTCCAAGACAAGGCGTAACGGTGTGTTCTCTCGCCAGGCAACAACAGGGGATACTCAACACTATTCTTCTAAAAAAGCGGCAGATATCATAAGAGAGTGTTGCTCAATCCCTCCTACTTTGAGTTTCTTTCACATTTCTTCTTTAATCTCTCCCTTGAGTCCCTCCCACCAGACTGCTTTTGTCTTTGCCTACCTGCATCTCTTCTTGCCTATCCCCCAGTTTGTCTCCCTGCGTGCCCGTCTACATGCCTCCCCAGTCTGCTGCTCTTCATTAGATAAAATCCCCGCTTGGTGCCGTCTGATGAAACCCACCACAGGGGAGACGAGGAGACGAGGAAGCGAAAAGTGGCGAGGGGGAGGCACAAAGTCTGAAGATTCAGAACTCAAAGAGCCAAAGCAAAGTGTTGAGTGAAGCTCCCATCTTACACTGATCAAGCCGCCTGCCTGCCTGCCTATTGATGGAGCTCTCAGAGGGAGAGCTGCTCTAATTGCAGAGTGAATGAGGCTGCCCCGGAGAATGGTTGATTAGGAGGCTGCTGAATGCCCCAGGGAAATGGGTCACCTCCAGCCTGGCGCGGGCCGCCCGCTTTTCCAGCACAGGGAGAAAGTCAATTACACGCTACAGGCAGTGGGGCCTGGTGGCAGAGGGGCGGCGGGGCTGTGCTGGGCACAATGCAGCAGCGGGGGGCAGTGGGAATGAGACGTGCAGGGAAGGAAATGGGAGAGGGTGATGGGACTATTGAGGGCAGCAAGAGGGAGAGAAGAGATGGGCATTAAGATGGCAATTTTCAACTAGAGAGAAATGGGAAAAAAATGAAGACAGTGAGCTGTTTTTTTTTTCCTGCTCCTGGGTTGGTGAATATTTTAAACTCAATTTGTCACTAAAAGCAGATGTTATCAGATTGATATAATATATAAAAAAAGTCCCCATACTGCAACCACTTTACAGCAAGAAAACCGCTACCCAGCCAGCCGCCCACCCATCTGACATACATGAACATTAAATATCAGTCAAATCAGCTTTATAAGGAAAGCTGGAGGGTGCGGTGGTGGAACTGGAACTGTGATGCCAATCACGTACTGGGAGTGAACTTTGAGTCTTCTGGCTGATGTAATGCGCTCCATGTGTGTAGCTGCGACATCCCAAGTGTTAAACGGGAGTTGGGGCGACTGGAAACTTTACTTCAAGTTGTATTTTAGTAATTTATTTGACAGAGAAATAGCATATTTAGGCAAAAAAAGGACTTATAAATATGCCAGAAAAAGCTAGTTTTCCTCTGTTTTCTGGCCAGATCTCACAGAAGTAAACTACAGATCAATCACCTAAAATCTAACGGACAGTACAGATAAAACAAACAAATAATAACATTATTATAATCTTCACACCTTCAAACACATACAAAACAAGTGTTAACATTGAGGAGAAATTGACAAAATTGAACATGTTTTATTGCCAACTAGCTGTTTTAAACATATGTTGGAGGATCAATACTGATGCTATTCCACTCAGTATGATCATAAATTAAGCTAATAAAGTTCTTTGTGTAAAAACAAAAGGGTTTAAGAGCAAGGAGGCCTGTTAAAAATAAATTGATTTGATCATTAATTAAGTTCAGACATTTAATCACATTGCTGAAAACAGCACATCGCCATCAGTCAGAGGACGTTATTATTTCAGCATTGACGATTATTTGGATATAAATAAAAGCAAAGTAACAACTGTGGCTCTTTTTCAGCAGCAGGCTACAGTACGTAAAGGTATGCAACCCTGAACTTCACGGCTTCGGCCTGACCTTACCCTCAACCCCGATCCTGACTCGGGTGATTTCACAGTGTCACCGCTTTAAACGCTGACCCTCATACTTTCCAGGTCATAAGGAGAGAGCAACAATAGTTAACTTGGGTCACCGCTGCCGTGTCATCACCAGGTTGGGAGGTGAAGCTCAGCTCTGGAGGTCAGCTTCGGGGCTCCAAAGCTCACCAGTGACCCTGAAGACAAGCAGGAGTTTCCAGGAAACGGAAAACTTCTTCATCCCTGTGAGGATCTTCAGAAACTGTGTTGGTGTGAGTGTGTAGATTCTCTGTCAGCTTTCTGCTTTTATCAGAACTGTGTTGTGAGCACGACTCAGTGGAAACTGCTCCTTCACATCGTTCTATTGTTTTTATTTTCCTCCCTTGTATATGTGATTTGATACAGTCAGACATTGTGCACATCCACGTTTAAAATAAGCTTAATAAAAGGAGGTGGGGAGAGGATCAGAGGACAGCACAGCAGCTGTAAACAGCAACATGTGTACAAACATTATTAGAAAGGTGTTTTTACAGAATCTATATGAATACATGGATATTACCCAAAACAAATACTGTCAATGTTTTCTTCTTCAAAGTCTCTGTTTAACCTCATTTCAGCCTGACTCGCCAATATGTCAATGACTGACAAGCATCACAGACCAGCTGGTAGATTCCAGAAGTTACCAAGTATATAATGTTCATTATGTGTGGAACTGAATGCAGCTAAATATTCAGGTTTCTATAAATGGATTTTGCATTGTTTTTTTCTTAATAAAATGCAAAGAATACAAGAAAATATTCTGTCAACAATCTTTTTCACAATGAAACAAAGTCATTTTGTCCTTAGCATTCCAAAATGTCTGACTTTAAACTAAAACTAAAACTGACTTTAAACCAAAACTTTAAACTAGGAAATTTTGGAGTATTTGGTCTCCAGGAAAGTAATTGGAAGAATTTTAAAAGCCAACTAATCACATTAATCTCCTCCTGCCCAAAACAAATATTAGTAGATTCTTAAGACTAGTGGTGGACTATGTGTTCTGATCCAGCTAATCAACAACTTGATAAGGTGTTCATGTCCCTTATTTGATCAGATAATCAAGATATATCAAAGTAAAAAATAGTAAATGCAATCAATCTTAACTAAATTATCATCATAACTCTTCATTTCAGGGTGTTTTCACACCTCTTCATCACCTCCTCATACCATAAACTTTGTGTGATTTAATTCTGCACTCGTTTAAACAAGTAATGGGAAGTCCAGCTCTTTTCAAAGATCCAGCTCTTATGATTCGATTCTTTTAGAAAAGTGGCTCTTTTAGTTCCTAAAGGCTCATCATTTATTTTTCACTCAGAGCTTCAATTTTGGCCTAATTTAGCAAACATGATCTGAACACAGATCCACAACGGCCAAAGTCTGAACGATATAATGCTTTAAATTCCATCATTTTTCAATTTTTTCCTGTTTCCAAGAACCAACTCGTTCATAAATGAACTGGAGCTGGTGTGTGAATTCAACCTTATGACACATAATCAAAGGTGAGTCTCTATCTGCTTTCTTTTCTTAACCAGTCTGTTTAATTACACCAGCCAACCAATGTCACACTTTTTGTTTTTCTCTCTAAATGTTTGCTCCTCAAGAACAAGACAAGGATCAGATGATCTTTCATCATGTCCTAATACTTGAATAAATGAAGGAGGGCATGCTACCTCTTTCTCTGACTGTATGTTAAACACGGATTAGCTTTGATCTTAGTGTTAACCTCCTTTGTAGAAAAGGGAAATGTAACTTCCGCAGATAAATGTAACAGAATACGAACTTCCTCCACAAGTTAAAACACTTTTCTACAGAATTACAAAATTCCTAAAAAAAAATATTTTATTCCCTCTGAGCAAGGAAGTCGTAGTATTGCCACAGAATATTCGATTACAGCAACAGAAAATGAAGTTTTTCTAACAATAACTTTTTAAAAAGATCTGCAGCGTTTAGGAAGTAATGAGTAAATACTGACTTTCATTTCATGGATGCCAATCCCATGTTTGCTTTCTAAACTACGAACACATAATTAGCTCCCTGCTTACTTTTTGGGAGAAAGGAGAAACTTTAATCTATCTAAAGTCACATCTTCTGCAACACTTTCTGCCTTTATTGCTTTGCACAAACAAGCTACAAATGTGTGTTATCGCTCTTCAGAAGACGGGCAGCAGTTCAGGATCCACCGTGACTTAAACAGCATCAAAATGGATGAACGGCAGATCGAAACTTGAAAGCAAAAATGAGGTTTGGGAACAAAAAAAAAAAAATAAAAAGAGTGGAGAGACGACAAAACACCCACAGCAGAGTGAGTCACAGCCGAAAGGAGAAAAACACAATGCAACAAAGAAGACTAAGAAGGAAAGACTTACTGGGGCAGACGATGAGTGAAAAGGAAAAAATTAGCAACAAAACAACCTCAATCTGTTTTAAATCGGCACTGTACTTCATCTACAGACAAATTTACTCCGACCAAAACATTGTGGGATTCCCCCAGACCGGGTTGCTTGTCCAGATGAAACTCTTCCACTTCCATCAAGCTTAAAACACAACATTTTTGCTCATTTACATGGTAAAAAGAAATGTGGTGAACTGTTTGGCTGAAGCTCTAGCCAACGCTGACATCAAGCTCTGTGTGTGTTTATACATCTCCCATTTAATTGTCTCTGTGACGGGCGATAAGACCTCGGAGGCAGGCTGCTGGTTGTTGGTGATGAAAAGGAGGTGGGAAGGGGGAGGAAGAGGGAAGGTGACAGAGTTTAGAGGGGCAGGCATGCTCAGGCTGGGTGATGCAAATAACAACAGCGTAGCGTTCCCCGCCTACTCGCTCGCCCGTCCGCCTCCCTGCCACTCTTTCATAATCTGTTGACAAAACAGAGGCGCACGGCCACGGTGTGGTCATGCAGACACACCGGTGACACGTCAACAGCTGCGGCGGCCATACGAGAGACTCAACGCTGTTCATCCTTCTTTACTCAGTGTTACTTCTGACCCAAGGTCAGAGGTTTTCTGATTTTAAGTTAGCCTGAAGAGCTCTGGTAACTTAGAACGTAAGCTGTGCTAACACTTCAGAAACACATCAGAAGACGTGGTGGGTCAGTCTGCTGTTAGAAATCTGTGAACAGTCTTGGAGGCGACCGTGTTGGGAAAAGCACATAACAGCCGAAACACGCTGAAGATTCCTTTACTGTCGACTTTTATTATTACACCACAGCCCAAGTAAAAAGAAGCCACCTGAATGAATAAAAACTCATGGCATATATAGGGGAGGTTAAATGGAAGATACCATCGCACAGGTACCCAAAGACATCCATATACACAGAAATCCTAAAAAT
>JBAMHX010000015.1:7049579-7062591 GCA_037177515.1 Pseudomugil tenellus
TTCAACATATCCTACCCAGAAACATTATCCAATTAAACTGCTTACATCTTTGTCTTCACAGGTGCACAACATGGGAGTGTCCACACCAATAAAACAATCAATTAATGTTTAATCATTTTTACTTCATTTTAGAATATAATACAATTATCTATTTCTAACAATAAGATCACAACTCATTGTGACAAAATCAAATGCTCTGGTGTCTTTGTATCAACATAACTTCAACTGATTGAATCATGATTGATCATTTATTTCTGTCAACTGATCAGTGCCAGTAGGTGAATTACCAACAATGTGCGTGTAAGATAACGCAAGTGAAAACGTCAAGACTTTGTCATTAATGCTGGAACGCATAAAACGTTGCAGCACAGCTGCCAAAAAGTAAATGAATAAAAGTCCAAAGTGAACTGCTGAAGCTTTCCTGCAATTATAATCAAGTTTAGATCCTAAAAATTGGTATTTTTATCGAAGGAAACAGATTCCAAATGTAGCATCAGTGCTAATGAGTTAGCCAGAAGAGTGCGACGGATCTTCCTGGAGCACTTTTTATTTTCATACTTTAAGTTTTCTTCATTCTCCAGTATTTCTCCTGTCTTTACGATCACCTCTGTCACTGCTGTTAACCCCCCCTTCAGTCCTCACATGACCACACTCCTGCTTGCTATGCAGTGGCAACATGTCTGCAGAGCCATCTGCAGGAGAAGACACATGAATGAAAGAGAAAGTGTGGTCTGCATGATTTGTTGTGTGAGATTGTGTGATGTTGTCACCTGCAGAGGAGGTGCGTTGAGGTGGGTTTCGGGGGGGTTAATGCTCTCTTTCAGCGTCTGCAGGTGGAGCAAGAAGAATAATTCGATTTCTCTTCCTGCCTCCTTGCTGTCTTGCTTCTCCTTGTTTTCTCAACTCTCTCGTAACCACCAACACCACCAGAAACTATCCTCCCTTCCACAATTCAAACACACGCTATAAAAATGCAACCAAAAACAAAAAAACACACACCTCCATAAAACATTTCCACCAGAAAACACACGGTGTTTTTTGCATTTCGGTGCTCAGGTCAGGGGGATGTTGCAAGAGTGTGGCAACAACAAGAAACTGACTCTGACAAACTGCTCAGCCTAAACCCAGCAGGCCGTTACCATGCCAACCATACAGGATGTGAGCCCACCTTGCGAAGGCGCCAAGATGACGGACGATCAGATGCCCCCCTCCCCTCGCTCTGGGGGTGCAGTCCTATGTGGGCTGGTCAATGGAGTCTGGAGATGAACAAAAACACAAAGAAAATGTTTTAGTTCATTAGGACCATATTAATGAATAACAAGCAGCATTATTAATCACACACAGGAAGCCTCACTGTGGCCTTTGTCTTCATTATGGACCTATAACGTGCACAGTGCTTGTTAAGGGTCCTGTGCATTTGCATTGACAAACAGGCCGCTCTCACACCCAGACACACACCTACACACACAAAAAGGGATGTTGAGACACAAGTTTCACAGGAAGCCATACAGTTGAAACCTAAAAGCGTGTATGGCACGTGATCCTGAACTTAGCGACCTGCTTTTAACTACAACCCAGTGCTTCCACGTCTTTTCCACTAAATGAGCAGCCCACAACCGAACCAGTGCATTAAACCATCGAGACTTTATTGGCAAATATGCCCAATGCACTCAGAGCACGAGTACAAAAACAGACTATTAGGCTAAATCGCAGCGCTAATCCCAATAGCACATAATAGGCTAATTTGTGTCTTATTTGTGTAACCATGGAGAACTCTGGGCGTTTCCATGGCACCCCGTCATCAGTGAAGCACATGACCAGGATGTCTCATGTTCATCCGTCACTGTGCGATTAAAAGTAGCTTCACTTTCACTTTCAGAGTGGAGGTTCGGAGCAGATTCAGAACCAAACCTGGCAGGTTCAGGTGGAGTCCGTGCATGTGGACGTGTCTCATGCCTACACGGCCTAGCTGTGTATGTTTACATGTGAGAATATGTCAGCACGTGCCTGACCGCTGGCTGCACCCATGATTGTGAGCAGATGGGGACCGGTCGGTGTGTGTGTGTGTGTGTGTGTAAGGAGGAAGAAGGGGAGAGGAGGAGGGGTGAGTGCTCTAGTTTAGGTGATGTATGGACTCTAGTACAGCAACAAAGACCCTCCTTCAACCGATGTGTTTCCTATTAATTGAAAGGGGAGAAAAATAGAGCCTGAGAACGACTGCTTAAGTGGAGGGAATTTATAGCTCAGCTGTGACAAAGACAGACTGACTCAATAATTTCTGCAAAAGTTGTGTGTGTGTGGGTGTGTGTGTGTGTGTGAGGAGGGGGTGGAGTGTTGTTCAGGGGCATGCTCTTTGCAGGGACAAGAGAGCCTTCAGTGTGATCATTGCTGCTCTTTGTGCTCACTTTGACGCAGCCATGAAAACCAGATGGAATAAAATGGTAGTTAACGGCATGTGGTGCTGCTCATACCAGCGTAAAGCCTCGAATATAAAAGAAGTGTGAATGAGCTTAAGATTCAGAGTCAATGGAGAAATGTTAAGCTCGCAGTCGCCAAGGTCTCTTCACAGTCTGCGCTCCTCTGAGAAAACTCTCATCGTGCTTCTCAATTACTCGTCACCAGTAGACTGAATAAACTCTCTAACTGTGGTGTGTGAATGTTAGCGTGCTTGTGTTTCGTCGGCGCACTTAAAACAGCCCGATCGACATCTTCTGCTTTTGAAAGCGGCTTAAAGAAGTCAAAGAAGATGCGTTTGAGTCAGTGTTTTTCTTGTAGATGCTTACGCAGAAGCTGCTGACTGAAGATCTGATGCATTTCAAACCCTTACAGGTGAAAGAAAAGACTTTCAGAGAAGCTGATTTAACAGTTTGCTGATATTTTTTTAAATTACTTCCTCTTTCTGTAAAACATTGTGCTGCATAAGTCACAGCAGATGAATTGTCTGCTGGGCCTCTTCTCCATTACCAAATGTCAACTTGTATTGAACTGAAACTCAATGAAAGTTGTCTAGCCTCTACAGATCTCAGTAAAAAGGTACAAAATGTGAGAGCAATCACAATATTTCTTACCTCACATAGGTAAAAGTGTAAAAAAAAGGCCAACTAATAAACACTTAAACAGACTCTACTCTAATTAAAACAACATGCTCAGCAAAGACTTTAACTTTAAGATGTAAAAGTCTAATGAAAATAAAAATATGGACCCAAATACCAGCAATAAAACTAAGATCATAGTGATCTACACTGACCTGTATGTCTCGGCTGCTTGTTGTCTCAAGTTAAACCACAACACACACAGCAGTGCTAACGGATTACTTGGAATGTGTTGCGAGGAGTTTGTCTCGCTTAATCTGAGTTTACATGAAGGACTGGACCTTTCCTCGGCTGCTTTATTTGTGTTGCATGCAGTGAAACAACAGTCCAGATAAGATAAAGACGGTAAAACCGCACACATGGCATCGTCTGTCACCTACAGCAGAACCAGGAAGAAAAAACTAATCACAGTCTGCAACTTTGGCCCTAAAAGCATCAATAATCTAAAATTAATTCTTACATAAATACCAAAGAAGTCACCCAGAATGATCACAATGAAACTAGAAATGAGATATTCTCATAAGAAATACCATGTTTGAACCCAAACCTGGTTCTGTATTACAAATATGGACCCTATTGGGTCGATCCTGTTTTGAACTCAAGACAGACAGATATACCAACATGCATTTACAAAATCATCCTTCTACATCCTGTATACATTTGTGACGTCATTTTTTACGTTTAAAGTCCAACAATCCAGTATTAACACAGGACCCTTTTCAACACAAGCTACTGTAAAGTGGATCCAATGACGCACAGAAACAACTACAGTTTCTTCCAACAAAAGCAAAAAAAAGTGAAAAAGGTGAAAATATGTTGTTGAAAAGTTGCAAGAAAAAAAAAAACCCAGCTTGACCGTTGCATAAGCTAGCGTGTGCACGACATTTCAATCAAAAGCAAAGACAGCAAATCACAAGCCTGAAAGCTAAATAACATTTTATTGAATTTGAATCCTGTATCAAATCCTCTTACTAAGCCCCAATCCATCCCAATCCCTCATCAAATCTGATTAGGTTTAACTTAAAACATTGTCAATTAACCCGTACTGTAAGGAGCTAAAACTTTACTTAATCACCCTTTTTTTCCCTGATTGAGTTTTTAATGACATTCTGCTTAAAAGTCCCAAAATGTTGCTTCAAAGTAAAATCAACATAACAAGCTGCGTAGGTAAAATGATCAAATGAATCAGATTATTTTTCATGCGCTGCCTGAACGTTGATCAAGCTGATCAGCATCATTATTAACGGAAACTAACTCAGAGTCCTGATGGGCAGATTATTTAAAGACCAACCCAAGCATTACTGTACCGATGAAAACACACAGACCGCTGCTCTAATAGAGATATTACAATAAAACACAAACTTTTGTGTTAGTGAGTACAGTCAAAGTCAGAATATGGCCAAAAATAAAAATCAATCTTGTTCATCTGGCCAGTAAATCAACAAATAAATGTGGTGTTCTGTATTTTTCCATCACTTTTTAAGGTATATTCCTGCTTATACAGGAATACTACAGCTGATCCAGTCTAACGTGAGCATAAAATGAAAATTAGGGTGAAATGTTTTTTATTTTTTATCATGCAGGAACTTCAGCAGGAATCTTTGTTCTGAGACTGATTGTCATTTGCAGACATGGAAATGTAGCAAGTATTTCAGAAAGCAGGTTTAGGTTACATTTCATTAACATCTAAAGTAGGCATGTTAAACTTGAATTAGCTGAGATGGATCTGGTTCAGTTGACTTTGATTTCAAGCGGCCAGAACATTAAAACAACTGCAGAGTAACTCAAAGAAAAGAACGTTTTTGTTGTTTTAGGGAAAGAAGCACACATACATGATCAGCTGCAGTTTCAATATTTAGCCTCAGTTTATCATCTGGATGTGTTTTATAACTTAACAGATCTTAAGCACGCATACCTGTACATTTCCACATCTGTGTTGTAACCCTGACACCCCTGATCTAAAGTCTAAAATGCTCCTCGTGAGTCCTTTCACTAAACCGTCACGTTCAGCCAAAGGATCTTAGATGTCTTCAGGCGCCTGATAGACGGAGAAGAGATTTTAGCAGATCCACAAGTTGTTTCTCAGATAGCTTCATTTTTTTCTCTCTCTCTCCCTTCACCTCAGTTTTTTTATTATTTTTCCTCTTTATGTATCTGTGACGGCTGTTAATAAGAGAAATTATATTTGCTAGCCAGCACGCAACAACAAAGCAGAGTGAAAAAAGCAGGAGAGTGTAGTGTAGTAAACGTGCGTGTACTCTGGGTGACTCTGCTTTTGTCTCGCTTCACCCAGTCTCGGTCCACGAAAGCCCGGCGCTCACACCGGGGTAAAATACGAGCCAAGCCACATCTTGGCACATTGCCTCCCTTAAACAAATCAGACCACAGAGGCTAATAAAAAAAAAAGTTTGAGTGCAAAGCTCGCCTACACAGACGAGGGGGTACCGAAGAGGGGAGCAATACTCAGCTACCCCTCACAAGAGCGAGCGCTGCTATTCACACAGAACAAAAAGTGCCCGTCTCCATCACCCACACCCCCTTTTCATTGCTCTAAATGCTGCTTTCATGTTATATTGTTCTTAACTGGCCTTTGTTTAAGGGAAAAAAAGACTCATTGAAAACAAATTGCCTCTTAGTGTGGCAACAAAGTGAGAGTGAACTTTCCATCTTTAGACCGATTACTTCCATGACAGCGCAGAGATGGCTGCTTCAAACTTCACACTTCAGATGAAGAAAAGCAGACTGGCTAAGTCCAGAAATAAGCCCAGCTAAAACCTAAACTCATCCAGCCATCCCAGTGTCTGCTGTCAAACTTACATTTACATATTCATAAAAAAAGAAACGTGTTTGAATGAGTCATCCTTTCCAAGAAGGTGAGAGAAGCAAAGCTTTCAGAAAGCTGCACTGTGCTGCATCGCGATGAGTCAAACTTTATTCAACAACCTGCAGCGAAGCTAACACATATAAAGCACAAAGAAACATCTGGACAGCGGTTGCCTTAAAACGCAGTCAAACTTCTGCTTTCAGGACACAAAGACACTGGTATGAACACCACAGGACATGTCTGATGGTACACTAACTGCTCAGTTTATTAGATACATCCATTCAAATGAACTGTTAGCACAAATTGTTAATTAGCCAATCACATGCCAGCAACTCAATGCATTTAGGCTCATAGCCTTGGTCAGGATGACTTGCATCAGTGTGAAGAAGAGAGGATTTAAGTGACTTTGTTGGTTTTAGTGTTTTAGAAAATGTTGATAAATTAGGATTTTCACACAATCATCTGGAAATTTTACAGGATAGTTAAAGAAAAAGAGAAAATATCTGTCACGATGCACCGAGGTGGTGGACCCAAACGCAGAAAAGGAGAAGGAAGCCGGATGCACAATAACTGGATTTATTAACAGAATAACTACACATGAACTCACCACAAATGTATCTAATGAACCAGCGAAGGGGAAAGAAAACCAAGGCTATCAATACACTGAAAACAGAACAAGACTCAGGTGAAAACAATGACCAAAACTAATGAACAAGACATGAAGCTGAAACAGAAAGCAACGGGAAAAACAGGAAAAACTACAAAATAAAACAGGAAACCAACATAACCTAACCCAAAACCCAAACAATATCCAGCAACTGGCAGTTTTCTGAACCGTGTTATAGGTCAAAGAAGAATGGGCAGACCGGTTTGGGATGAGCGAAAGAAAATAGGTACTTAAATAACGTCTGCTTACAGCCACGGTATGCAAAATGGCATCTCTGAACACACATCATGTCCAACTTTCAAAACAGCAGCAGACCACCACACCAAGTGCCACTCCTGTCAGCTAAGAACAGGAAACTGAGGCAACGTTTCACATGCGATCCCAAAAACTAGACAATAAAGATAAAAAAAAAACATTGTATGGTGAGAAATATTTTACTTGACACACTTTGGGCCTCTCAGTCTTCACAAAGCATCATTTTCACACAACCAACCTGAGTACTGTTCCCGACCACGTCCATGCGTGTATGGCCACATCCTCTGACAGCTAGTGGATGATGATCCATCTCAGAAAGATAAAATCAGCTCTAACTTTCTTTCTTAAACATTTAAAGAGTTCACTGTCCTTCAATGGCCTCCAGAGTCACCAGATGTCGATCCAATAGAGCACATTTTCAATGTGATGGAAAAGGAGGTGAAAAGCTGAAAAGTGGGGAATGTTTCCAACACAGTGGCCACGTTTACATGAGTTTTAATTCCTCTTTAATTCAGACAACAAGTTAATTCTGCTTTAAACAGATGAAATATCCATGTAAACACCTGATTCCAAATGAAAATGACAATTCAGTACCATGTTTTTCTTCTTCTCCCCACCTGCTCAAATAAGTGGAGGAGTATACTCTATATAATTAAACATAAACTGCGAAAATTGTTTTTATAATGTTGCTTTCTACGTAAGGCGAGAAGCAGGAAATCGTTTGTGTACTTCTGGTATAAGCGCATCAGGCCCGCCATCATGTCCGAATTAAGAGAAGACAATTAAAAATGTTTCTATGTAACCTTAACTCAGAATTAATATTTTCATGTAAACTCAAAGAATACTTTCTGAATTTTTAAAAATAAACATTATGTAACTGTAATCTTTGTTGTTTCTTTCCCACCAAGAGTTAAGATACAAGTAAAAGAGGTTGAACCTGACACTCACAAGGGGAACCAAACAAATTTTCCCCTGAACAGCTCAGATATTCCCAGTTATCAACTGGGAAACCTGAGAACTGTCTCAAGTTTTCCAGCGTGATTAAATTAACAAGTCTGAATTACTTCCAGTACGATGTAGCCAAGCAAGCAGTCCTGAAAGACTAAAGCAAGTAAAGCACAGAAGTCCTCATTTGCCACAATCAGCTAAATTGTGCAGCAAACTGCTACAGCCACACGAGGATGAGCGTTGTGACGAAGGGCTCATTGTGGCAACGTGTTTACTGTTACGAACAGCTGAATGTGCCTGCACAGTCAAACACCTAACTAGGCTCAATTATACAGCACACTGGAAGACATTAATTATGCATGGGCTATATGCATTAACATAACAAAGACAATCATTTTCTGAGTTAATAAACAAGACAAGGCTGTCATGCTGAAAAGCAATGACTGACTCTTTGATAAGTAAATACTGGAAATATTACTTCCATCACAGTATGTAAATCCCACATTAACAACAACAGAAGTGCAAAAACAATGTAACCTTCTTTCTGTTAGCGGCTGCGAATTAAAAATGAGACGTCAGCAATTCCTTTGCTGCTTATTCTAGTTAGCGCAATAGCTCAATCAATAAGACACTTCCCCTATTCTTAACCACACCTTTGATTAATAATCTGCTGCCATGGCAACAGTTCCCCAACCCCATAGGCTCATACGCTGTACATCACAGGAAAGTTTATTACTGTAAATGCTCAGAGTTGCTAGTTAAAACAAAAATGGTGAAATTTTATCTAAAGTTCATCCAGTAGTCTCAAAATCTCAAGATTTGTTTAAGCAGCTCACTGCAGGTTATTTGGTCAAAGGCTCCGACTGATGCGCATGTTCGTTACCATTTAAAAAGCAGAAAAGCAGAAGCTTTTGCAGCATAAAGAATGAAAGCAGACTAAAAGTCTGGGCTTTCCCATCATTAAAGTGTAAACCTCAAGCAGTAAGAAAACCTTTTCACATGTCTGCATTACAATCTCATTTTTGTTTAAACATCCTGGATAAACTTAAAGAAAAGTCAGCTATTATTTATTCCATTTTTCCACCTCTGTAACACCTCAGAAACATGGATGCACACACAAGCAACCACAGGCGACTTTTGTAGCCCATATCTAGGAGTCGTCTGTGCGTAGTGGCTTTTGATGCGCTGAGTCCAGCTTCCTTGTGAAGCTCACTCAAATTCTTGAATGGATGTCGCTGACAATCCTCTCGAGGCTGCGGTCATCCCTTTTGCTGGTGCACCTTTTCCCACCACACTTTTTCCTTCCACTCATTAATATGCTTGGATACAACACTCTGTGAACAACCAGCGTCTTTAGCAATGACCTTTTGTGGCATTCACTCCTTGTGGAGGGTGACTATGATCGTCTTCTGGACATCTGTCAAGTCAGCAGTCTTCCCCATGCTTGTGTCGCCATCTGAACCAGACTGAGCGTTTAAAGGCTCTTCGGGATACCTTTGCAGGTATTTTAAGTTAATTAGTTGATCAGGGTCTGGCGCTACTTCTCTCCAACATTGACATTTTCCACAATATTCTTATTTTCTGAGACACTGCATTTTGGTTTTTGTTATCTAAAAGCCACAATAATCAATATTTCAGGGAATGAATGGTTGAAATGTTTGACTCTATGTGTTATGAATCTATATGGGTTTCACATTCTGAAATGACTGATTAAGAATATTAAACTTTTTATTATATTCTAATTTCCTGAGATGTACATGTAGTTTGCATTTCAGGCTGTAGCTGAGGAGGAAAGATTAGTTGTCTCCAACCTGAAAGACGGTGGTTTGATTCCAAGCTTCTCCTGACTACATGCTGAAGTGTCCTTGGGCAAGACGCTGAACCCCCCGTCCCAGATGTGGATATAAATGATGACACAAGGTTTTCTTAGCATAGTTGAATGCAAAAAGACTTGTGTCTGTATCTTTTCTTGGCCTGAATGCAGAGCAACTTGCAAGACAGGACATCCCAACTTTCTGCTGCCGCATGGATGAAAACGGCACATCTGTCCAATCCAGACACCGGCTCTCTGTGATTACTCCATGATCACCTGTTTGTAACCGACTGATACACTGATGAGCACATCATACTTCTGCTAAAAAACAAATGCTGCATATTCCTGTGTGACTGAGATATTCATCAAATGGACTCAACATTTCACATTTGAATAACCCAAGAAGTTTAAATATAAAAGTGCAATAAACTGTGTTGGAATATCCCATAATATTGTCTTCTTGTTTTGAAGATGGTTTAAATGGCATTTTAAAGTAACTTTAAAACCCATACTTGATGGCTTCAGGCAAAACAACAGATAACCACAAACCAGTGGAATCAACTGCTTTGATGTGCAGCCCAGCACAAAAAAATCCCAGTTCAATAACTAACAGTGTCCAGGAATAAAGCTGCATTTAAGGCCAGTGCAAAATGGATTTGCAGTCTTCCGCCTGAACTCGGGCTGACCCAGGTCTTCATTTTGCCACACTTATGGCATGAAGCGGCAAGCACAATTTCTTAAAACAACAGTAGCACAAGTGTACGGCTATATATGACAGAATACGTGCTGCAACACCTGGTTGGACTAAAGTTGGCTTTATGTTCACAAGGCATCTGCATACGGTAAGACCGGCCCAGCTGATGCAGCAGAAATGTACTCTTGTACTCAAGCATAAAGCTTATTACATCCTCAATGAGAAGCAAGAAGGTTGTTCTTGTTTTCGAGGGAACAACGAAAACATTCTCATTGGTCTGGTCCATTCATGCGCCACAAGAAACTGCATCTGCAATGAGGCGGAGATTCCTGCTGGTGGTGTGTCGGTGCTTTTATGTGCAATAAATAAATGACTTATTTCATAAACACACGACTGTGTCTGTGTCTTTAAATGCTGCATTGGTCGTAAACATGTTCGTACTTTCTCACCACCATGATCCGCTGTTTTATTAAAACCTTGCATCAGTAAAAATGTCTGATTTATCGGTTTTTATGGTAACCATGGCTACCTGCACTGTTTGACCAATCTCACAATAGTTCTAACAGCCTAACAAGAAAAAATGTCTGCCACCCGATGCGTCAGGACCTGTCTTCCAACATACCCACGAGAACAAAATCATGTCATTTTCTTCTCTGGGCCTCAAGAACAAGTAAAAAGTTTTTTGTAATATGCAACAAGCTTATATTTACGCAGTCGGGTTCAAGTTTTTCTTCCATTTTAACCAAAAAGAACCAAGAAAATACAGAAATCTACAAACACAAAATCAAAAAAATCTGCTAAAGAATCAAAAAGGAGTTCTTGCACATAACTGCGTTGCAAGCAGGGCAGCATCTGGGGTCTGGAAGAGGTGCTCATCAAGCCTCCACGGACCTACACTAAGCATATGGCGGTAACGCCGCGGTGATACTTGCACCGATGCAGCTCCAATATTGTATACTTCTAACTTAAGAGTGAATTCACACCAGCTCTTCTGAATAGTTATCTTGTTCTTATGCTCCGAATGTCTGGTTTGTTTTTAGGATGTGCAAATGCACAACGGAACTCCGATGCTGAGTAAAGGAACGGGACTTAAACCAACCAAAAATGTTGGTTTTGGTTCATTTCAGCTGAGCCAAATTCAGGAAGTGGTGGAAACGGATATTACATTAACCACACACAATAAAGTCTCTTGTTTGTTGTCCGTCTTTTCTTCTCCTTCAGTATTTCTGGATGCACAGGTATCACAGGAAGAGGACAGGAAGTTGTTTTTCAGAAAGTTTGTGTAAGTGCAGTTTGAATGCAGATTACACTAAACTTACCATCACAACAAACTGCAATTTAAAAAAACAAACAAAAAAAGCATAAAAATTCTAATTCAATTCAAAATGGCCGACCATCTCATGAAATTAGCCCACAATTGAGTGGGGGCAGGGGCTAATTTATTGAAGTTTTCTACGGAGTGCTATCTGTCAAAATTGGGGCTTATGCAACATGTTTCAATTTTATTGAATTCACAGTATGGCTGACATCATTCATACCAGGTTTTGTTAAGATCAACCATTTAATAGATGAGTTACAGGCACTTCCTGTTTCATGGTGTCTGACCATCATTCGCCATAATTACGTTTGCAGTAGAAACTTTTTTTGCCAGGCCATCGAAGGGTTTGAAATGTTATGAAGCAGTTTCAAGTGTTTGGTATCATTTCCTGAGGAGATCGACCTGCTCAAGAAGAAAAAAAGCACTTCCTGTTAGAAGTGGGCGGGGCTGAAGCTTAGACAGGAAATGGTCATATTCATTTTGGACCCGGCCCTGATTAATCCCTGTAAATCATTTATAGTGATTGATGATGTCACGGTGGCATATCGAACTTCGTTCTGCTGTCACGGCTCGCCCTGAGGCATAGAGACACAATTTTCGGGGGATCTCTTCAGCAAAACGTTTTCTGCTGCCTGACCCAATTTGAACTTGATTGTGTCTAATTAGCTAAAATAATGGCTCTTTTGAGTAAAAAAACATCATTTCTGGCCATCAGGGGGCGTGGCTAATTCATAAACAAAATATTGCCATATACAGCTCTTTACAATGGGACTTGTATCGTACCTATCAATTTCGGTGCAGATATCTTGTTTTATGTGAGAGATTTGTCAATTTCGTTTTTCATGGTGAGACACCAAAATTTGAGGCCCCACCCCTCGCAAAAAAAACTCGAGCACTTTAAGGTTCCTAAAAATACAATTTATTTGTTGGAAGAAGAAGAAGAAACCAGAACAATATTAAACATTTCCAATATAATAGGCCGTCGGTGCTCAGGCCTAAAAAGAATCAATGTGGGAGGTGAGGTTGTCAGGACGATCAACTATCTTCAACATATTTCCTACTCATACATTTTTACATTCTTCTATATTAATCATTCAAGGAAACTAATTGAGATGCTAAAATGATTTCTCTGAAAGCTTTTTCTATTAAACAAATGTAGAAACAAATAACAGATTTAAACTTTTGCTGCATTTCAGAAACATGGCAGCTTATTTGGAAACGCTGTTTAACAAAACTTTTAAAGGAGAACTTCGCTTTTTTTTAACCTGGGGTCTGTTGTCATCTTTCCTTCCATACATGTGATGTAGAGATGAGATAGCAAGACAGCTCCAGTATTTAGCTGGGCTGGAAATTAACAGTGCAGCTAATGACAGGTAGGGGGGCAATGGTTCATTCGTCTAA
>JBAMHX010000015.1:7100089-7112262 GCA_037177515.1 Pseudomugil tenellus
TTTTTTTTTTTTTTGGGGTGTGGGGGGGAAGTTGGGGGGGGGGGGGAGGGAAAGTTTTTTTCCCCCTTGGGTGGGTTTTTCCCTTGGTTGGGAAACCCCCCCCCCCCCCCCAAAGAAAAATGCTGGACACACCCCTATCAAATAACATGGAATAATGGCGAAAAGATTAGGTAAAAGAAAATAGATTCAGAATGCAGGGTATTTAACCTGCAGTGGACAAATGATTTTTTTTGTTCAATGCAAAGAAAAGGCTGTTTGTCTCATCTGTCAAGTGACGACGGCCGTATTCAAAGAATATATTCTGCGTCAACACTATGAATCCTGTAACAAACACAAGCATCATAACTTGCAAGGCCAAATGCGAGCATACTTTCAAGGCTAAAAAGTGGACTGTTCGCTTGTTTCTGGAAACCAGTAAATTATTACGTTTAGACACCTCTGACATCGTCACACTTTTGGTTACAAACTGGCCCCGGCCCACGTCAGAGAAGTGAAAAGTTATTTGGCCCTCATAGGAAAAAGCGCTCGGACCCTCAAACGTTGCAAAAGCTGCTAGCTTGTGTCTTTGTCTCAATGTCTATATCAATAGCCTTTTATTCCAGCAAAAGTTTATTAATGCAATGAAATATAGGGCAACATATTTCATTATCTTTTTTCACTTGTTAAAGGTTGTGATTAACATGTTATGCGAGTAATGGTTTTGTAGTCTCTAAGATCAAATCACAAGCTGGTTTTTATTCAGAGATTAGAGGAAACCTTTAGTTGCCAAAGTGTCAAAGGAGATATTTGGAAATACAGAATACAGTAACTGGCGGTAATGATATAAAGTAGGCATATCTGTTGGTATGAACCATTCTTGGTTGTGGGAAAGCAAGATTATCTAAATCTATATGTGTGCTTAGATGTGATGATATTACGGAGACTTATAGACAAATTTAGCTAACACATATTTCCACCAAAATGTTTGACCAGGGAAGTATTGTAAAGAATATTGCTTAATGATAATAATAATTCCTTAATAATGCTTAATTTTTCTTTTTGTGTTTTTAAAGGGGAATAAAAATTGTAATCTTCCAGCTTTGCTCCTATTTTTTTATGCACATGCTTTCTAAGTGAGAAACTAGGGGACTGCAGAGGAAATACTGGAAAGGTGAGAGAAACAGGGAAGCTTTTTAAAATTCCAAACAGGTAGCAACGAGCCTCCATGATGGTAGTGGAACATCTCCCAACACGCACACATAGATGTGAGACTTGGATATAGAACCCATATGTAAAGAATACTGCTGGTGTTTAGAGATAATTCAAATAGTCACTAAATATAGGCCTTAATATTTAAATGACCCTTTCAAATAATCCTGTCAGAAAAAAGATATCTGTCTTCAAATACAAGAGGGACCATAAAAGTGAAGCCGTGTGAAGTAATTAAAGCATTATAACACCATATGGTCAAATCCCATGCCGCCATTATCCTCTGTCTCCATTTCTGTTGGTGAACTCTTCCGCTGCATCATACGATGCAAAATCAATAACACATGATTGAACAGATAAAGCAAAAATGGGGGCAGTTGTTGAATCGCTGGCGTAAAAGCCTCAAGGGATGATTAAGTTGCTGTTCAAAACAAAGCCCACAAAGAAAATATAATAACTCAAAAAGAAGTATGGCATCTGTTTGCCATCTCAGCGCACAAACCAGGTGTCAAAAGAGTTCAGGCAGCAAAAGGATTGATGAAGCAGAGTAAATACATGTGGCTCAGTGCTGTCAGCTGTCCCATTTAAAGACAGGGCCATGTGTTTGTGAATGCACATGTATGTTGGTTAATAAGTATGTTCCAGATAGAGAATGCAGTTGCACTGCTGCATGCAGACATTAAAAACCAGAAAACAGTCCTTAGTATAGTGGTCATGCATTAATCAAATTCATGCTTAATCTGCATTTTAGTTGAATTCTGCTCCAGCTCAGGATGTTACTGTCAGATTTTACACATGCAGGCGTACCTTTGAGATCTTCATGGACTTTAAAATCCTGCTCTGGTTACACAGTATTCATGTTTTAGTTATGGAAGCACATAAAACACAAACAGGCAAACATAGTGTTAATCTAAAGAACAAAAACTAATTGCCAATAAGTAGGGTAGGTTATGTATGGTTAAACAACAAGGTGTATGTCCAGGGGGCTAGCATGCAGGGGCTTCAGTGAAGAGGCCACAACAGTTAGTGTGGGTCATACCAATTTATTTGCTAACTATGAAAAACAGGAAAAACAAGGTGAAGACAGTCATGCTATTTCTGGGAAGCCACTGCAAGGAGGCTGGGGGTATTCAAGAGTTGAAAAAGCAACTTAAACCCAAAAACACTTCAAATAAAAACACTACATTAGTGGCCAAACCACCGCACACCGTATCACCGTCTAAGGTGAACTCCCAGCATGCACTGGTGAATGGTGGGCCACCTCAGCAGCACTAGAATTAAAAGAAGACAGGATGTTAAAACCTGAATAAAATCAGTTGCATGAAAATATAAAAATATAAATGGCAGTCTGTTAGAGCTAAATAGACATGAAAAGATCAATCAAATATGGCAGACCCACAATTAAAATACAACCCAAGTTAAACACAACGGTAAGGAAAACCACAAATATGTCCTACCAGAGGAGGCAAAAAGTCCTGCCAGTGGCACCAAGAATAAAAAGTCAGCGGAGTGTTTCTGGAGGGTTTTTAATCAGTTTGGCAAACAGTGCCAATCAGTCACTTCTGCAGTCACTGTCCTTTGATTGGCTTGCAACCTATCGCAAACCCAGAGCCACTGATAGAAAAGCATATTTTCACACTGTTTCACATTTATTTAAGAGCATATACTTTTAACCTAATCCTGATTATTTCATTTTCTCAGAATTTTGGAAGACTAACTCTGAGTTGTTGGAGATTTTCATAATTTGAGCGAGTGGGTGCATGTACATGTTAAACAGCAGTGGCTCCAAAATGGAGCCTTGGAGAACTCCAAGGTTATTGTAGTTTGCTCAGATTTATAGTTACCTACAGACACAAAGTAGTCCCTGTCCTTTAATAAAACCACTCAATTGCAGGGCCTTCGAGTTTTCAGCAGGTCTCATATGGGCGACAGTGTGAAATGCAGCACAGAGATCCAGTCGAATAAGAACTAAAATGTTGCCACTGCTGAAGCAAATGTCTTGTTAAGATGTTAACTAGAGCATCTCAGTGCTGCCGTGTGATCTAAAACCTGACTGGTAGACATCAAAACAATTATTTGGCGCCAGGAAGTTGTGTAAGTGCTGAAAGAGAGTTTTTCTATAATCTTACTAAGAAAAGGAAGGTTTGATATCGGCCTGTAGGTGTTCATGAGTGATGAGCTTTTCTTCAGTAGTGGCTTGTTGACAGCTATTCTTAGAGTCTGAGGGAAGACATGAAAACAGACATATTCACACTCTGTAAGATATCTGTATTCATGAACTTTGTTGGCAAAGCAAAACGTTTTAGATAAGTAATCAGTACCACCTAATGCTGGTATTCTGCCATAGTATGTAGTACTCACACTCTATCAGGTTCGATGCATAATCTTAATGACATCTGAAATCCGTTTTGACTCTAGTTTGAACATGTAAAGCCGATTTACTGCAACTTCCTACTGCATACCATTAGCTAGTTTCACTGTAACCGATCAACGTCAACTTGGAGGTGGTATGCTCTAGATGCAGCTAAAAGTATTAGCAGCTTGGACCACTTTAAGTATTCACAGAACCCATCTTATAAAACATAGTGTGAAGGAGCTCCTAAGTCATTTTACTAGATGATGGGATTATTTTTAAAGAGAAACCTCTACATACAGTATGATTATTGGATAAACAGCCGTTTTTATGAGTTTAATTTACTTTAACACAGTATAGTCTGGACTTTGTTCAGGAATTTATTTGGTTGTGGATCCAGGCTCTTACCAAATAAAATCTGGTCCTCCACCTCATCAGTTCTGGACTCTGCAGTTGTTTTTGCTGGAAGCATTTTTTTATATTACCTGTTCTGTAGTGGCTTACATTACTGGTTGCATGGATATTAATGTGTCCTTGCCTGCATTCAAATTCTGACTTGAAAACAGATTTCTATTTAAATTAGTTTTATTCTGTTTAATTATTTACACTTAAAGACCCCTCATATATATATGGAATGTTGTTTAAGCTAGAAAATCTAGCTGAATAGTGACAAAGGTGGTCCACACAGAGGGTACTGCACTCCCAGAGGGCAGAACAGCGGATGCTGGGAGACTTCGAAGAAAGCTAACCTAAAATATAACAGTAAGATAGCAACCATGACCCATGAACAGCCCCCAAGGAAAGCAGCCACAGGCAACAAGACAAGTCTTAAAAAGACATCTCATTGACAAGAACAAGATCTGGCCAATTAACAGCTATGGGCTGCTAGTGATCAGATACCCTGCTAAGCTAAATGAAGAAGTCATGTCTGCAGTGGTTAAAACATGAAAGCTGTTCAGCTGTGTGGTGGTTCTTCCCAAATCTAGTGTCCAGAGGCTTAGTACTAAGCTCAAAGAAGGACCTTGAGGACTAATTCGCATCAGATCTATTATCCAATATGAAACTTTATGTACATCAGGAAAATGGCCCCTAAGATTCCAGCTCATAAATATCTCAGCCAGTGGAAACTGGAAAAGAAGGAGCTGGGAGAACCATAATGAGAGGAAAAAACGCTACATGGTTGAAGTGGACGCCTAGCAATGGCTATAGAGCGCTAGACTGAGACCCAAAGTTACCACACCAGGTAGGATCAAAGCTTCAAACTGTTTAAAGAGCCCCTGAAACAATCCAGCCCCTCACAGCAGGGGCTGAGATAGTGTGAAAAGTGTACATGGAGGACCAAGTAGCCATCAGAGCCTACAGAAATATCTTCTCTGCATATGGATTGGAGACCCTTGGATCAAGATAAGAAAAATCTCCCAAGGTGTTGGAGAATGACGAGGCTGGGCCAACAAACCAGATGTCCGGGAGAAAGCCTGTAGGTGGAGGCAGCATTAATACACTGGAGGGGGGGCTCCAGCAGACACCTGGACAGACATCAGACATGTCTGCCCAAAGTGCAGTCATGGGAACAGCTAAGATACCGAGGCTTCAACCTCCCAGCAGTGCTGTAGGGGTTCCTCAAGATGTAGGTATACTCTCAAATGTTTCATTTTTTCCTTAAAATTGCCTGAAAAAACATTGTTTCAGAGAAAGTGACATGTGAGACTTTATTTACTTATTATATCCCCAACGCTGCATTCGGGGATATTATGGTTTTGTCTGTACGCCATTGCGTCCGACATAGATCCTTCGTGTTAATGCAATAACTTGAGCAATATTTTAGAGTTTTCATGTTTTGCATGATCTGTTCTGTTTAGGAGAACACTCTCATTTGCATCTGCAGGCTCTGACAGACACTGATATGGCTCTCCTCTTCACACGCATCTTCATTGTTCAGTTCTATTTTTTCCCTTCAGCTTCTGTTTCTCTTCCTTCTCCTACTGCTAAAATTCTTTTCTCTCATCTGCTTTTTGCTCCAGATGTTTCCACCTCTCTACACTTTGTCCTTCACTGGTTCTGCACCTGCTCTGTTGCTCACCTTTCGTCCACTCACCCACAAATAACCGTGAGGTCATGAGCTCCTCAGATCTCCACCAAGCTTCATGGATCACTGCAAGCGAACATGACCGGGGGAGCAGCTGCTCACCAATTTGCTTACCTTAGACGATGAATGAAAATAACAGAAAGAGCTACAATGCTTCCGATAGACTACACACACATACACACACACATGCGCCTGTCCTGCTAATTGTCTGGCTATTAGTCTGCAAGCCTGGGATTACATGTCTTATTAAATACAGAATTTCAAATGAGCTTCGTTAAACAAGAAAGTACTCCCATTTTAATGAAGCTAATTTATATGGAAATTACACATAATACTGATGATTCAGCAAGAGATTTATCCTTATTGGATGAAGAGGAGGAAATGCAGTGTGTGTGTGTGTGTGTGTGTGGGATTGGACTTTCCCTTTCAATACTCAGTCCCTGCTCGTGAACTTTTCCACAAGTTTGCCACTGAAGCCACAAAAGGGTCGGGGTCGTGCATGTGTGGGTAGGGGATACCGCCATCAGAGTGCATATGTGCTTGATGGAGAGCATGCGAGTGAACTCCTGTCCTCGTGCTAACCCTGCAGAGCTCCAGCCTGCCTCTCTGGTTCCCACCGATCCATCAAGCTGTCTGATTGCACAGAAAAAAGCCATTAGTCTGAAACAACAAAACACATTAGCCGTGTCTCCAGAGCAGGTGTCTCTTGTTGTGTTGTGCTTATTCTTCATTCTACATAAATGCAGGTGTCATATTCACACCATCCTGGCAACCACATAGCTGTGAAAATCTCATATTATTCCTAAAACGTAGATTTATGCTGATGAAATGTGTATTTTTAGGTATCATTGAGTTTGTGTTTTGTTTATCACATTGTTGTAAAATATTTGTGCTTTTTTAGACTGACTAGTGATTTATTAATGCAGGTCTGAATGCAGTCATCCCCCTACAGACAGCTTATGTCCCTCAGGCAAAAAAAGCTCGGTGTAGCCCCCTGGTGGAAATAATTTCACATCAACTTTGTCCCAAAATGTTTTCGTTGTGCGAAAAGATGCAAGAAGCAGAAGAGATGTGGAACCTTCAAAAGGTAATATTGAGATTATCCTGGATTTTTCTCAGCTGCTTGCCTCAAAAGTGAATAATTATACAGCGCTATCATAATTTATGATGCGCTTTGAGACTGCAATGTGTACCATTCTTATGGAGACAATTCTGTTCTGGGAAGTATCTTCAGTGTATAAAATGTTATTTGTTCAATAAGTTATGGGTGAAGAACAAACAAAGCAGCTCTGATGTATATATATATATATGTGTGTGTGTGTGTGTGCGTGAAATGAAATAAGAACAGATCAACTGATACTTTCAAACAAACTGCAAAATAATAATAAAAAAACAGACATGGACTGAATTCACTACAACAAAAGCGGAGTATCTTTTATATGCATTTTTTTTTTAATTATTTTTTATTTTTAATGTCGTCTCATGTTCAAATTCTTAAGGACTGTTGCCACCTACAGGTTGCCCATACATATACAGTAAATCACTGCAGTCTTTGTTTTGGTTTTCAACAACACAGTTTCAATCTAGCAACTCCAATTTGCAATTCACTGAATAGAAATGGATGCAAAAACAGACCAAAGTGAGCAGTGTTACGGTGCATAATGCATACAATGGGTAGGGGGAAAAAAGTGCATTCCTGTGGGATTATACTGGCTATTGTGTCTTAAAGCGAGGGGGCCGTGTGCTGCCGTGCGGCTCATGTTTCACAACCTGACTGTTGCACAGTGTGGCATTCAATTGAAGCTTGGTTTTTATTTGCAAAACTTGTCTGCCGCTGACTCACGATAAAAGTTGAACAGTAATAAACAGCAGCATAGTCTGAACTGAGCACTGTTATACAACTAAGTTCACTTTGCTCTAATAAGGCCATGAAGTTACATAAACCATTAGGATAACACAAATTTACACTCTTACCACAATGTACAGACAGTAATAGTTCAGCCAGCATTCGTCTTTGTGTACACACATACACATAATATAAAAAAAGAAAATAATGGATGCAAACCAAATATGCACGTGTATACTGAACAACAGTCAATTTCAACAGTTTTCTCTATAAAAATAGCTGAAAATATGACACATCTTCATACAGTGTAGGGATAAATCTGTTTTTTTCTCTTTTTTTTCCTTCTGAGTCAGTTTAATAAGAGGCTGGTACATCCGTCCTCTGCTTTTCCTTTCCTCCTATGACAATGCCAAGCCAGACTACCAAAATCCTGAAAAGAAGTGCTAAAGGTGGGGGGAGAGAAAGAACAGCATTCTCCACCACTACATTTCATTGAACTCCAACTTCACACACACACATACACACACATACACACACATAGGTATCACAATCTTTTCTTTGCCTTTTTGGTCTTGTTTCTTTTAGGATGTCTCGCGCACAGTGGTTCAGCTGTAGATCTGGAGAGAAGAACCTGGTCCTCAGTTGGAAACGTGTTTCCTTAGCAATGTCAGGATCATTGAAAAGGTGAAACAGGGAGGAAAAAACATGACACGTCTCTCGCACACAGGACAGAGATGTTAAACACACAAGTATCTTATAACCAATAATCTATAGAACAAACACCATACGCCACAATTCAGTGTTTTTACACACAGAAGCGTGTTGGGAAGAGAAACAGGCCCAAGGAGAATTTAAAAACAAAAAAACAAGATGTGATTGTAAATACAACCAACAGGCAGGAATCAATGAACAGATTGTCAGTTTTCATGCTCTGCACACAGGCTTTTTTTCCCCCCCTTTTCTTTTTTAAAAACAAGACAAGCAATCCACATCGTTGTTAACATCATCATCTCTCAGGCCAAATCAATTCACAAACTTACAGTCAGCTACACAATAAAGTATACGCATAAAAGTGCGCAGGCACACATACACAAACCCTCACAAACACACCCCTTCCCAACAGGCCACAGGATGAAATACGGTGAGTGGTGAAAAGCTTGTTCCCTGATACCCAAGAATAAAAAAACTGAACACAACACAAGCCAAATGAGTGATATAATCCACCAACGTTGTAAGGACACTTGAAGAAAGATTGTATTGTTTGGATTAACTAAATGCAGTTGCTATGTACCGCTGTGTTAGCTGGTTATAGCTTCTCAAAGCATACAAAGTAAAAACTATCTGTAGTTTATGACAAAAATAAATAACTGGAACCTTTTGCAGCAGTTGTAAAAAGGCCACTGAATGCTTGTGTTTGTGTGTGTTTGTGGTAGTGTGTGAGAGAGATGCAAACTCAACAGCACATGTAGGACCCAGCGGCAAAATCCTCCGGCTTAAAACCATCATGCATTACCATACAGAAGACTTAAAAGCAGCCTTACTAACACCGTTTCTTGCTCAAAGTTTGCTAAAAAAAATAAAATCATGCCATCTTAAAGACTTAACTGTATGCAAACAGGACAGCATGACAGATGTACAGTACGGCTTCTTTACGGTGAGACTCCTGACTGGGATGAGGCCCCCAAAACAGGCCGATTACCAGGTTGGAGGCAGGCAGCCACCTGAAATACAAAAAAGTGCCTCAATCCTGTCACACGCTGGATTTCAATGGCAGAGGCCGTCAAATAATGGCAGTAAAGGAGCAAAGAGTTAAACACAAGCTTTACTGTTCAGCCTGTAGTTATTTCAAATATGCTAAATAGAAGAAATATCACCCAAAAGTAATTTATTTCACATCTTTTCCTGAAAAAACAAAATGTCATATAAGGCCCAAACTTTCCTCATTGTATAATCATGACCTGAAGTCTAAATTGGCTTTTTTAAGGTTCTGTGAAGTGAACAGAATCTCGTTAAATTACTGAAGAGCAACTTAATTTAAAGTACCCGACCGCTGATCGTAGCTTTACACAAAAGGACACTTTAAAGAGCTAAATCCATCCAGTTGAAGCATCAAACCCAGCACTAACCTGCCACAAACCCAAATGATTAATGAACACTTTTTGCTGACAGCAACACTGAACTTTGTCAGAGTGAGGTTTCGAACCCAAAGAGACGGTTACATAAGGTTTCTTAGTGCTCTTAAACCTGGACAGCAATAGATACAATTTGATGTTATGTAGAGACCTAATGTCGCTTTGTCCTAACTTCTGCAGCACATCCTTCCCAAGTCCTTTATCTTTACGAAGCTTTGGCTTTTCTTGCCCGGGGGGATGTTCTGTCCTCAGACTTGACTACTCCATTGGAAGCACCTGCTGACCAGACAAGTTCATTGGGACATTGCAGATTAGAAATGACCCAAACTAAACCAGAGGTTGCAAACGTAACATGCAGACCTACCCCTTGCAGGTTCCCTTTTATGAGGCTTGCTCTTTGGACTCGCCATCTTCTTTCTAGATGCCTGGTTCTGGCTGTGCTCTCTCCACTTTTTCAACTGGAAATTAATGAACTTCCACATCATCCAGGCCTGTGTCAGGCAGATGGCAGCCAGACAGGTCATCCTGAGAAACAGCACAGTTCACTCAAGTGAATATCATTTTAGGATAAAAAAGTAGCCAGTTTATGGGTTCTTACCTTATGGTGAGCACATTGAAGTTGCCATCTGCAAGGGAGAAGCCGTGGTTTTCTGTCCGGGGCAGGCCAAAGCCAAACGTCAGCACTGAGAGCGTGAGGGTGAGGAGACGAGCGATAACAAAAAGGAGCGCCCACAATGTAAAACTGGAAAGAAAAAAAAACATAGTTTTGCTTAATTACATAGAAAAGAAGCCAAAATGCAGACTGAGCAGTTTGTAGGGGGTGGGGGGGTATAAGCGGTACCCTTTTTGCTTGTTCTCGTCGCTGAAGTAGAAGAGGCGCGACGCGTGGAACAGAAGCTCCACCAGGTAATGGGGGACCAGCAGCACCAGGCCCAGTCGGTGGAGGCTGAACAGACAACAGGTGTCACAGAGTTAACCGGAAGAGGACGTTAAATCCGCTACAGACACAGACGCTGCTCAAAAAGCTCTCGCTGTCTGGAAAGTAAGAACAAAACGCCTGGACTAACACCAGCTCCGATAGCTTCAGTTTGTAAAGCGTTAAAAGCAGCAAAACTAAGAGCCTGTTCTCCCAGTTCAGCTCAGACTCGGGGAACATTCAAATGATAAGAAAACAAGCCAGATATGCTGCGACTAAACCAAGAAGACCCTTATATCCCAGTAACAACCAGTGAGTGCTCCTGCAGGAACACAAAGGAGCCACTACATGACTACAACCAGAGATAAAACACAACACACAATGATAAAGACCGCTTAAAGTTAAGCCGTCAGTCAACTATTAGATCTTCTTCAATATATTATCACCTATTATTTACACTGTTTAGAGACTATGTTGGATTATAAATAAGCCAATGAGACAAGCAGTGTAAAGACTCCAGAGTCAGACAAGAGAGGTGAATGAGGCGGATGCAGTCAGTACTCCTCCATCCAATAGAAATAACATCCCCCCCATTAGCTACAAACCTCCTGCCTGTAATACCTGCAAATAAAGTCCCTTTAACACCTCCTCTGCTTTCCATTAATCTGGTGACATCTGTGTCATGTGTCAACTACCTCCCCCACCCTGTTAGCTTTACTGTACTTTTTTTCTTTCTTTAAACCAAATAAGCAATAAAAGGGTCTGAACAGCTAATCTGATCACTAGTAATACTGTTGAACAGCTGCCCTTCGCCACCGTCTGGTTTAATACATGTGTGTTAGCTCCCCATGTATTCTTTCATAAAATGCAAACATTTCTGGAGAGTTTGCTTCAAACGCTGACTGAAATCATCCCTTTAAACAGGCAGAGGAAGCCATAAATGTTACATTTCTTGCACTTGAAAGGGGCTAAAGCTTTAAACCATTTATGGCAGCTTGTTTTTCATCCCTGGACCAAAATGAACTGTTTGACTCACTTTAAGACGTAGGCACCAGTGATGTGGACAACATAAAGGCAGATGTAATAAAGTTGGCGGGGGATGTCTTCCTACAAAGATAAAGCAAACAAAGAGTAAGTAACAGTGTGGAAGACACACAGAGGGATCAGAAAGTTTCCTGACTGTAAAATGTTTTGTATTTCTGCGTGATGCACGACCTTAAACATCGACATATTTCCACAAGTCCAGAGACTTGATAGATTTATTTGTTTATGAAAATGATCCACTATTACATCCAGGGAGAGGCAAACGTGTGTCATTATTTGTTCAATTCTAACTGGTTTCCCTGCTTGTTGGTGGATTTTCTTCACATGACCTGCTCGGTTTAGTTTCTAAGACGTGTGTAACGGATTAAGGTTCAGATAAAACTTGACAGAACAATTTTCTCACTACCACAGTAAGGAACCTTATTATTATTATTCTTGACCAGGATTTGTCCTTTGACTCACATTTAAAACAAGTTTCTAGAACCGCTTTCCTCCATCTACGTAATATTGCAAAAATTAGAGACATCCTGACTCAGAGTGATGCAGAAAAATTAATTCATGCTTTTGTTACTTCTAGACTGGATTACTGCAATTCTTTATTTATGTTC
>JBAMHX010000015.1:7127818-7141987 GCA_037177515.1 Pseudomugil tenellus
CTAGAGTGGGGGGGCCGTATGAACACTTCGGCAGGGTGACTTCTTGTGGAGTATAAATGCCGAACAAGAACTTTTTTATTGTTCTTGCGACCTCAAGAACAAGAACAAATTTCTCGCTTCTCGTGGAGTATGTAACAAGCTTAACTGATTAAACGACTTAGTGACCATTCATAAGATGAACATATCTGCAGCGAAACCATTGGTCATCCCAAACCCCATTATAAACACTGATGTTAAAATATTAAATGTTAAAATGCTAAACATTAGCAGTGATGACTGAAAACGAGGGTGAGCTTAGCACCTGTAGCGACATCTCTCTGTTAATGGACTGACTCCCTGCTTGCCTCAGCATCTTTAGAGATGCTATAAGTGAAAACAGAAGAGAATGTGTACAAAGCTTTGGCACTAAAGCGCTTCAGTAGGATGCTAACAGAACTAATGAGATCAGCTGGACATGGAGAAATGCTAAAACACTTTAAAGGAGGCACTTGAGCTGTGACTTACTATTGCGAGTGGATTCAGAGTGGTTTGGAGCTGAATTATGAAAGCATGGTTAACTCAAACACACTTTGTTTCGGACTATTTCAGTTTAGTACTGAGTGACTTTTCCTACCAGACTTCATTTGCATGATATTAAAAGATAATTGATCTGTTTTGAGTGACGTTCGACATGAGCATATATCTTACAGCATTCATAAAATGATAGTGCATGTTTTGGTTCTCTGTAGATTGAATTTCAACGCTAATTACTACACTGAACACCTTGTGTTAGCTAAATTTTGGCTAATATAAGTATTATAAGCCTCCGCCAAGCCACAGAGTCCCTGCAGCTCATTATGACTTACACCACAAAACATGATCCGGATCACCTAAAAATGTAATCATTTCTTCATCTTTCCTTTCTGGATACATCCTGAAAATGTCATGAGAATCCATCCATAACTTTTTGAGTTTTTTTACACACAAACAAGCAAATGCCGGCAAAAAATTACCAAATTATATTACACCAGTAAGATACCAGTAGAAACCCCCAGAGAACCGCACCATGCATTCCAATTACGTCTGAAAAGTTTGAGCTAGGCTACAACTTTACTTTCTGTTTTGATAGTATTGATTTCAGTTGTAGCTTCAATGAGACTAGATGCTGAAATACACTATTTATTTGCATAATACACCCTTATGTTGGTTTTATTGCCCCTTACCCCACCTTAATGCTGTCTTGTTTCTGTTGCACTGCACCTTTTTTGTGTTCCTGCCTGTTTTTTGAAACCTGCCCCCCTGTTTCTCTTGCCTGCATTTCAGTCAGAGCTAAGACATGGTCCCTTTTACTATATGAAGCAGCCAGCACTCACCACAGACCCTGTTGATGTTGTACCGCAGGACGGCAGGAATGACTTCTACTGCTGGCTGTGCCACCGCGAGGGTCAGGTGCTCTGCTGTGAGCTCTGCCCCAGGGTGTACCACGCCAAATGCCTCAAACTGCCAGCCGAGCCCGAGGGCGACTGGTTCTGTCCAGAGTGTGAGGTATCTTACGTATGTGTGTGTGCACAACTAACTGTGTGTAGTGGACTGTAAGAAAGGTTGCACGGAAGCTGTGCGCGCATCTCGAATCAGAGAAGCATAAATTAGTGTCTGCGGCAGATGCAGAAAAGGAAAACCCTGTAGATTATTGGCCGTACCTTTGCAAGCGTAGCTGTAAGAGCAGATTAACCTGCTTCTTCCCAGTTGCAGATGCTTTCTGTGGAGTTCTTTCTAGTTGCCTGTTTTTATTGTGCACAAACTAAATAAAAAAAGCGCATTTAATGCAAACTTAACCTGTAATCTGTGTTTATTCCTCCTGCTTATTTGTTTATATAATAATGATAATAAATGAGATCTTTTTGTTGTTGCAGAAAATAACTGTTGCTGAATGCATTGAAACCCAGAGTAAAGCAATGACAATGCTAACAATAGACCAGCTCTCCTACTTGCTGAAATTTGCACTCCAAAAGATCAAACAGCCTGGGGTAAGGGGTGTTTTCTAACCTTTTTTTCATCTTTTTTACATCTCATAGAGAAGTTCTGCAGATTCAGGAGATGAATCATCTAAATGCAGCTATTAACCTGTTTGTTCATATCATATGCGTCTCCTCTGAGCAGACGGAGCCTTTTCAGAAGCCTGTGTCTCTGGAACAGCATCCAGATTATGCAGAATACATCTTCCACCCCATGGACCTTAGTACTTTAGAAAAGGTAATCATATTTATTTGGCTTGAAGTGCTTTCTGGAAAAGGCAAAGGCAGATTTAGAGTTAAGTACATTTTATAATGAGACAGGAAGCCTGACGGCTGCATATGAAACATGCAGATTGATAGATCCACAAGCCAGTTTGAGGAAAATGCAAATAAATATGTGGTCGGATAAATAATTCCCCTGAAATTTTTGATCTTTGATTTGTATTTTTGCTTTTTTGATAGAATGTTAAAAAGAAAATGTATGGCTGCACTGAGGCTTTTCTTGCTGATATGAAATGGATCTTGCACAACTGCATCATCTATAACGGAGGTTTGCCACTTTCACATGTGACTAGTCCTTCTGACTGAGCACATTGATACGGAACATCTAACCTTTGGCTATGTGGCTTTTTTCCAGGTAATCACAAATTAACAGCTACTGCGAAAGTCATTGTGAAGATCTGTGAACATGAGGTAACAGATATATTCTAACTCAAAAACAAATATGGCTGAATTAAGTATCTAATCTTTAAAATGCATTTTCAGATGAATGAAATTGAGGTGTGTCCTGAGTGCTACCTATCTTCATGCCAAAAAAGGGACAACTGGTTTTGCGAGCCATGTGTATGTATATACGTTGCCTAATATACCATATTTGTACAGCATTTATGCATGTTTATTTAGATTCCAGACATAAGAAGCACTTTATTGTAGGATTTTGCTTTTGCTTCCATAGAGTCAGCCCCACCCGCTGGTCTGGGCTAAACTGAAGGGTTTTCCTTTTTGGCCAGCAAAAGCACTTCGAGAAAAGGATGGGCAAGTAGATGCACGCTTCTTTGGGCAACATGACAGGTTAGAACAATTCTGGGCCCTTTAGAAAACAGCGGTTCTATGATTTGGAGCTGGTTTAAGGAAAATCTAGCCAAAATGAAGGATCTAATTATTCTCCTCTGTTGTTCAATGCAGGGCCTGGGTTCCCATCAACAACTGCTACCTCATGTCCAAAGAGATCCCTTTCTCTGTGAAGAAAACTAAGAGCATTTTCAACAGTGCCATGCAAGAAATGGAGGTCTACGTTGAAAATATTCGCAAAAAGTTTGGGGTCTTTAACTACGCACCCTTTCGTACTCCCTACACACCCAACAACCAGCTACAGATGCTGCTGGACCCGTCCAACCCCAGTGCTGGGACAGTGAAATCAGAAAAAACAGATAAACTTCGCTTCAACTTTGACATGACCTCATCTCCTAAGATGATCCTCAGCAAGACGTCTACCCCCAGTGGTATGAGTCGGCGGGTGTCTATGTCAGACATGCCTCGATCTCCCATGAGCACCAATTCCTCGGTTCACACGGGGTCTGATGGGGAGCAAGATGTGGAGAAGGCTAGCAGGAATCCTGCGCACCACTACAGCACTGGAGAGGAATCAATGGACTGCACTGGTACGTTTCTTTTGCTGCTGTCAGTGCGCTGATGCCACTTTGAGGCAATATTCATCACAAGCCCTGCATGTTGTTTTCTTTCTCTTTTTATCATAGCATCTCCTGCCTCAGGGAAGTTGGGTCCTTCTGGCAATATAACGGGCAGTCCAAAGCCCTCTAACGCTGGACTGGTGCCCAAGCAGGAGAGAACTGCAGGAACAGGCGGCATCCTCAATCTCAACTTGGGTCCGTATGCTTAGCATGAATATTTAGCATCACAGAGGCTAACAATCAACATGCTATCATTAGTATCACGCAAGTTAATTAATATATAATACAACAAACATGTTCTCTCAGATCGAGTCAAGGCTGAGATGGATCTGAAGGAGCTGAGTGAGACCGTTCAACAGCAACAGCAACAAGCACCACCGGCTGCTGTCACGACCCCAAAAAGACCCATCAGGAGTCTGGACAAAACTATTGAAAGCTGCAAGGCCCAACTCGGTACACGCACCCCTGAAAATTTAATTACATTTATTCACTGGCCTTTTTAATATAACAAAAGAAAAAAATGGATAATTTAATTAAACAAAATGGCAATTTTCTGATATTCAACCTTAAAACTGAATAGTAGTTGGGTACAGTCAACACATCTGTTAAATATGCTACTGTGTAACTGTTGGTGTTTGGAGATGGAGCACATGAGTCTGATCATTAATTAGTCAACAAAAATATGAATGTTGTTGGCTTTATTCTGTTCTGATAGCAATATTACAGTAGGAAAAATAAGAAATCTACATTTTTATCCACACAGGAATAGATGAGATTTCCGAGGATGTTTATAAAGATGTGGATCCCAGTGACTCTGAGGACTCTGAGAAATCGGACTCAAGTGACAGCGAGTACATCAGTGACGAGGAACACAAGCCAAAGAGCTCTGCCCAGGATGACAAGGACAAAGCCGAAAAAAAAAGATCCAAAGCAAGCACAGACGGAGAGAATAAGGAGGGAGCTGCGGGGCCAGGGGATAAAGCCACCCCTGAACCCTTGCTCAAAGAAAAACAGGGTAGCAACGGTCCAGATAAAGATCTGCAGGAGAAGCCCAGAACGCCACAGTCCCAGCCCCCAACTGACAAGCCGAAAGCCTCAGAGGAGGGCAAAGCGGCTGCTCCCACATCCGTGGCAGACCAAGATTCAGATTCTGAAAGGGAGCTTGTGATTGACCTCGGAGATGAACATGGAGGTCGTGACTCAAAGAGAACGAGAAGAGATCTGGCATCTTCTGGAGCCAAATCTCACAAAGAGTCCAATGTTGGCAAATCAGAAGGTGAGGCTTCTAATCCGCTGTGTCCTCTTATACTGATATTCATTTCTAAGCCAATAAGTAACATTTCACGTCCTTGTATTATAATGTTGGAACACGCATGCAGTAAAGTGCAGGTGTGAGCAAGTTAAAGCTGCTTTCCAGTACTCTGATATATTCACCACATGTTTCTAATTGTTGGGCATCAGGGTGGTTTTTGCTACTTCTTGTACAGTCTAGAAAACATCATTAACTATTAAGACTTAATTATTTTCTTCAGTCCTGACTTCAGCTGTCAGTAATGGTTATCAGCTGGTGAAAGCTCCTGAGATTGACAGTTTTTAGACTTAGTGGTGACATTCATGCTCTGTATAATATCCAAATGAGGCAGACAGATGAAACGACAGTTTAAAGCAAAGATAGACGAACGTTTCCACTGTGTGGGAGCTCACGGTGTCGGATACAGAGAAGTTCGGTGGTCAAGAAAGAAGCGTTTGGATTGGTGGTGTCAGAAAAAATCAGCAAATTTTCCACTGCTGATGTTTCTTCACTTGTATATTGGTTTAAAATGTGTACATGCAAAAATAATCTTTGCAGTCAGACCTGTTTAGAATGAGAACAGCATGTTATCTCATCATGCACATATCCATGGCAAAATGTACACTCTCGTATTTGCAAATAACAGGCTCAGGTTGCTGCAACAGGTTGCCTAAAGATGCTAATCTTTTTGTTCATGTTGTGTTCCTCCAGTCTCAGTTGTGTAACCTTTTTCAGTGCTTGCTATTTGTGTTCTCCTTATGTAATGTTTACAAACGAAGAGGTCACAACAAATCTAAGCAGACCTCACTTATTTTAGCCGTAGCCACGGAGACAGAGGATCTCCTAGCAAGGGTTTTATTTTTGCTTACCAAGGCTGTAGCGGTTTAGCTGAGTTGTCGTTTTGAAGCTGTTATGGTTGTATATTTGAATATGATGACCTTTAAGTGAAAAATAGCTCTTTGAAATAAAAAAAATAGGTTTAAGAGAGCACATAGAATTTAACCAGGTTTTCAGTAGACCACTCAACACTTATCCCTTTTTGAATAAATGGTATTCATAGTATTTCTCCTGATTCGCTGCCAACCATCATCCCAGTCTGCACAGTGATGAGCAAAAGTCTTGATGTCATTTTGTACAACTGTGAGCCACAGTTTCTTCTTGTGTTGCTTCCTTGAAGGTCTGTGAAAACTGTAACGCTTGTTTTGTTGTTACACACATGTGTAATGTTGCTCGCCTCCCACGTAATTAGCAAACAAGACGTTTCCATCCGCAAAAAAAGTGGATCTGCTCCATAATGTTGTCTAATGGTTGCGATGACAGCGTGTTGTGTAGCTACTGTTGGCCATCATGTTCTTAGTATCCATTATTACATAACCATATGATCAGTTATTTGCAATAAATGAGTTATTTCCATCACTACTTCAGCTGTTCCTCCATTGGTTAATGTTTGATTTACACTATTTTAATCTTTCAATCTCTATAGATCATTTATTGGCACCATAATAGCAGGCAAAAGTTTTTCAAGACAAAAGTTGCATCTCATCCACCTACTCTGTAGGTCTGTGTGTATTAAGAAGCTTTTACTATGATAGATGTGTAGAATAAAAAGTGAAAAACTAATAAAAACATTAACCGCAGTTATTTATGTGACGATAATCAAGAAAATTGTGAAAGGAAAAATCCCAATCATGCTTAACTGGTGTTATTAGACTGGGAAGTCGTTTGAGTACAGTTAAGCACAGAAGTGTTGAGTGTTAATTAAGTTAAGACACATTTTGAATCTTTCTATGGGATGGAAAATGTTATGAACTGTAAACACTGAACACAGAAACGATTCATTCTGCTGTCACATCCCAAACCAAACTGAAAAGGTATGCTTCTACTTTTCCCCTAAGATAAACTCATCTATTTTATACCATTATGTCAGCGATACCATTAACACAAACACCATTTTGTCATTTTGTAAACTTTGTGTATAATGTTAAGTTTCTGATCAGTACGACTAACATTTATCGTTTTTAAAACACTTTGCCAGCTTTATCTGCATTCTCTCATTCATGTATCCATTCTCATTCATCTCTCTGCGATGACAAAATATCTAATAAACAATGCAAAGTGATTTTAGAAAAATAATTAAACGCAAAACTTAAATGAAAGTTTTTTTTGTCTAATCCAAAAATGCTTCACAAATGATGAACAATAACTATCACCTTTTCAGGCAAACTCCCTTCATCTGCTGCATCAGTCGCACCAACACGAGAAGCTGCCTCCAGCCTCAAAGACTCGCTGCAACCGTCCATTACGGCAGCACTCAACCTTGTTTCCACTGCAGCATCTGGTCAGCTCAGTACCACCAGCACTACCAGTGGACCTGCCAGCGCACCCTCTCCTGTCTCCACAGCACCTGTAGTGATGAAAAAACAGCGCCCACTACTGCCTAAAGAGACGGCTCAGGCTGTGCAGCAGGCAGTTGTGTGGAGTCCTACCAAGTTTCAGACATCATCCCAGAAGTGGCACATGCAGAAGGTGTCGAAGCAGCAGCAACATGGAGAGCAGTCAACTGCGCAGACCCAAAGTCAGGCGCAGACACGCAGCCCACAGCAGCTGCAGTCACAGCAGAACTCCTCCAGCACCCGCTACCAGACCAGACAAGCCGTTAAAGGTAAAATTCATCTCGATGGATCATGACAAAGATGTTTAATCCCCTTTTATTTATCTTGCCCGCATTATTTCCATTTCCAGTGCAACAAAAAGACCCACCTCCTGGTGCATCCTCATCAACAGCCAATCAGGTCGCATCTGCCAGCTCCTCTTTCGCGTCTGGAGATTTGCAGATCCCTACCGTCTCGGCAGATGTAGCAGCTGATATAGCCAAATATACAAACAAAGTAAGAACAATCTTTTACTATGACAGATGTGTAGAATTAAAATTGGAAAAACTAATAAAACATTAACCTCAGCCCTTTTAATTAATCAAGAAACTATAGTTTTGGAATTTGTTATTTGACATGGTGGTTAGTGGTGCAGCCTCACAGCGAGAAGGTATCTCAGCTCGGGCAGTGGCCTTTCTGTGTGGAGTTTACATGTTCTCCCATGTTAGCGTGGGTTCTCTCCAGGTACCACTTTCTCCTGTCAAAAACATGCATGTCAGGTTGATTGGTCATTATTTCCTGAGTGTCGGATATAATAGTTTCATCATGTCTGCCGCCGGTGATTATCCTTCTTGTGTGCACGATCACTCGAACAATTTTAACAGTTGGATTTTGATGCTCTGAATACCTGTTTAGGTCCCTACAGGGACGAGCTGCATCAAATTTCACCATTTTGGGATTTATGTTTTCCCCACTAGGTGGCGCTTTATGCATAAAAAATCCTATTTTTTACTATATCTCTGGAACTATTTCTCTCATTGACCTCAAATCAAGTGCAAATAAAAGGTCATGACCTCAGGGTGCATCCTGTCCTGACGTCATACCGGGTTGGTTCAAAGTTTCAACACCAGGTGGAGCTTTATGACTGAACATGTGCAGCTTTATATTATTGTATTTTGGCAATTTGGTGAAATCGTGTCTCTGTTGCTCCGCCTGCACTGAACAGACAGAGAGCCGCCGTGTATCGTCGGCATGCAGTCGGCATGTCTGTTGTTAAGAGCGCAGCAGCCACATGCTTACTTCCTGGAGGAGATGGTGCGCTAAAGGTTTCAGGGAGGGGAGGGGAAGGCTCCACCTTGGAGCAGTGGGGTCAGCCGTATGGTGTACTTAAGCTTTATTCTACTTTTTTGTGCGATAAAATTAAAAAACGCATGGATGAAAAATAAATCTACTTCCGGGAGCGTTTTAAGGTACAAATAACACTAAAAGAAGGTTAAAGGCTCATCAAATTTAGCATAATATGACCCCTTTAAGAAAGTGCATTGATGGATTAATTGTTTTTTTAAATGAAATGGGCTGTTTTTCTTTTATAAAAATGAAATATTGCTGTTGATATTTGTTCAAGCTGGAATAATATATTCTGGTTTTAATGCGATGTGACTTTGCCAACACATTGCAGATCATGGATACAATAAAGGGGACAATGACTGAAATCTACAATGACCTTTCCAAAAGCACATCAGGAAACACAATTGCAGAGGTAAACCCCATTCAAGTAAATCTTTACGATAATGTATTTATTGGTGTTTTTTTAAATTGATTTCTATTTTTGCAACAGATTCGACGGCTGAGGATCGAGATTGAGAAGCTCCAGTGGCTGCATCAGCAAGAGCTTTCAGAGATGAAGCACAATCTAGGTAACATTCTGTGCCTCCCAAATGGCAATCTGCTTTGGAAATGTCAAAAATTGAAACATGACAAATCCCCTTCAACTCCCATGTTAAAAGGCCAACTTCACAGCAGAAATAATCCTGTTTACAGCCTGGTACAAAAACATTTTAGGTTTAATAGGTCAAGTTTAACTTTATGACGACTGTGTAATTTTTATAAGTCATACGTTCAGACATTATTTAATCTTGAAATTTGGCATAATTGTGGGGATGTTCTTTTGATTGACAAGTATATAATCACCATGGCAAAAAGGCAGAGCAGCGCAAACAGTGTTTTTAACCGGTGTAGGTGCCAGATCTGCTCCGAGTCCTGCACCAGTCGATGACGTGGAACTGTAATTTGGACAAACAGTCCAAACGGTTTATACAGTCTATGAGTTGGTCAGAACAAACACAGAAGTAGTTTTTCAGCAAAGTAGGATTATAGTTCTTAGTAGGAATGCAGATGACTTTTCAAATAACTTCATTATTACCAATCTAAAGAGACTGACCACAGCCTAAAATCACCTCTAAATGTCCCATGAGCCAACGTTTGGAATGCATCGAAACATTGTTGATGTTTTAAGCACAAGTTTGTGACTTATTTACAAGTTGTCATGACAATAAAATCTATATCTTATTATTCAAAAGGACTTTATTGATATGGTGAAAAGGAAATGTGAAATAAAATGTTTAAAAATATTTAATAAATGGGAGACTCCCAGCATCTTATTCCAGTCACATGAGCACAATGTGGTGTTATCTCATTGGCCGAGAATATCTGGTACCTACTGCAGCTAGCAGAGCATCTTAGCTTTAGCACAGCTATCTCAGTTAGCTGGTTAGCTCTCCTTAGATCCAGGTTAGCTCATGTAGCTCCAGGCAGCTCATAGTTTGATGGACATAAATCATCCACCCCTCGCTCATAGACCCTCCTTTTCCGGGAGCGACGGCATGTGTGATGTTGCCAAGAGGGCGTTGGTAGGAACCACCTAACAAGCGTGACTTTGCTCTTCAGAAACCTACTGGCAGGATCCGTCCCACTTTTAAATGCAGACTATGGTGCCTCTAAGTCACTAAGTTTTAAGTTTATGAACCCCCCTGTGACTAGTGCAAATATGTTCTTTGAATATTTAAAATGAGTCTGTAGTTAATTCATGATTTTATTTATTGCAGAACTGACGATGGCAGAGATGAGACAGAGTCTGGAGCAGGAAAGGGAACGTTTGGTGGCTGAGGTGAAAAAGCAGATGGAGCTGGAAAAGCAGCAGGCGGTGGATGAGACCAAAAAGAAGCAGTGGTGTGCCAATTGCAGGAAGGAGGCCATTTTCTACTGCTGCTGGAATACCAGCTACTGCGATTACCCCTGCCAGCAAGCTCACTGGCCCGAACACATGAAATCCTGCACACAGTCAGGTAGCAAACACTTCCACTGTTGTGGTAAAAACATTTTCTCTTTATAGATAAATAATTTATTTGCAACTGTTTTTCTTTTTTGTTGGACTGATGTTTCATATGAGCCAACAGTACATAAATGGCAACAGAATATTAATAACTTGTAATAAGCATAATTCAGGACAGGAAAAAACAAACAAAAAAACAGACTGGGGCAATAATGGAGAATGTAGTGCATGGAGGAAAAAAAGTAAAGAATCCCCAAAATACAAAGACTTGGGCTGAAGGGAATGATGGCTCTCAGGGTAAACTAATAATTTTAGGTGTTTGTGTATGAATAAGCAATGGAGGCTTGTACAGTTGAACATGACTATAGCATGCGTAGAAATTAACCTACTTGCAAGTGCTTTTAATAAAGCATCTTAATCTGTTGTTGTTCCATGTGATTCTCAAAGGTGTTTAACAGTAAAAAACGCTTTAAAAAACATGTATGAGGGTATATTTAAAATAGAATACTATCAGGACTCAGAGCTTCTGGCTGCTGTTTCTGTAACAGACTACATTTTTAACTAATGTGTACCACATTATAAAGAAAAAGTAAAATGATATGCAACCTATGGGACTTGTGATAGTAAGGTTGCACTAACTGGGTCATTTATTTTACTACATGAGATGTGATTATAGATTATGCATTGCTCGGTTAATGGAATGAAGCTTCTACTGACAAAATATGAAACAAATATTGAATTAGATTAGTTTTCTTTGGTATTTCACAAAAGGTTTAACGTTGATGATATTGGATATATGAAACGTACACCATCTTGTGTAGGAAATGTAGTGCATATGTTACTTTACAAATATGTTTTCCTGAACTGACCAGCTAGTCTCACTAGTCTCATGTGAGCTAATATCTTAGTTATGAATTTAAGATAAATTCCTTTTGAAATTATTATCAAAACCCCAATGACTGCCTTCCCCCCAACTCTTGCGATAGGTCAGGTGTAAAACATTGTGAACATGCTAACTAACTACAGTCTGACTGTGAAGATGCTTGAATTTTTCAGCAAAACATAGGCTGCCAGCCGCATGTTGTCATATTCTCATTTTTGCTTTTTGTTTTTTTACCAGCCACAGCGTCGCAGCAAGAACAAGAATCCGAAACTAACTCGGAGCCTTCGGTGAAACCATCAGGCCACTCTCCTGCCACACAGCCCTCGGGCACGGGATCAATATCAGACAAAAGCAATTCTCCCACATACATAGACAAAAGCAAGGACAGCGCTGGAGTTACCGGGACCTAACCGCTACACTACAGGCACATTTTGTGCAGATGAACTTGGTGCTTGAAGGTCCGCACCACTTTGACAAATCGTTTTTTTTTTGTTTTTTTTTAAGTTTGCATTCCCATTTGTGCGACTGCTTAGTGGGCAGCTTTTGGTTTACCCCTCATTACTGGTTTCAGGTCAATTCACTATGTGAAAGTAGTTTGTCTTGAGAAATAAAATGTGAGTCTGTATGTTTTTCATATTGTAGTTTTGTGTTCTAGCTCTGTTACTACTTTTTCCAGCCCTGATTGAGACTGTGTCTACATACAGAATATTTTATACAGTCACTTTTAATGCTGCTCTGAAGTACTTTGCTGTTTTTTTGTTTATTGTTCTCCATATTGTGAGACAAAACAGCTGAAACAGCCTTCAACAGATGATACATTTTCATCAAGGTGCCATTAGATAATTTTACTCATTTAAGTTTTATCTTAAATTAAAACCTAGATGATTTCAAAGTAACAGATTCACAGATTGCATTTCAATCCATCATGTTCTTTCAGTGGTGGTATTTTTTGTCCATACCAGTTTTGTATTGTAGTTCTGCGTTGTATAGCCCCACGTTTAAAAAAAGAAAAAAAGGAAAATCTGATTTATTAAAAAGACTAAAACATGTAAACTGTACAAAGTTTTTGTAAGAAGATACCTGAACAATATTTATAGTGTTATGTTTTTATAGTATGTTTATTGAAATCACATTTTTATGTGTCTAAAAAAGGTTATTTGAGAATACATGACTTCACATGAATGTCAACTCTCAGTGAAGTTTCTGCGAACCGGTTATCCAAAGCTGATGTAAATTCTGGTTGGACCATGTCCAAGAATTTGGTAAACATAATAAGAAAACTGAATTGTGGACAGATATTTCCTGTGAGCATGTTTTGTGTTGAGTTTGTGTCTTGTTCTCGTTTAAATATTGTACATACAATGGGCCTGTGAAGAAAAAATAAAAATGTTCTTGTAAAACATTGGTGTTAATTGGTACTTGAACAAGCAAAAATGAGCAAAAAACACTTTCCAGGTGCATATTAAGTTATCAATGTGATTTACACTGTTCCCCGGACATCTTTATTTTATTATTGTGTCAAGAATGAAACATTCCCGAGTTTCCTAGCAACGGATTAAAGGGTGAAGAAGAAACCTCGGTGCTTTCCTCTTTTGAGCAAATCTCGCGAGATTCCCAGCAGCAAGGTAAAGAAAATGGAGGCCAGTGTTAGCATAGTAACAGAACCAATCTAGCAACAACTGGAAAAATAATTATTTACGTCGAAGGTACGATATTCTGTTTGTGTGTGAGCATATATCATTTAGTTACTCAGTCGAGATTATGGGAAACAGTTGACTTTGCAGCCTAATCATTTAGTTCTAGCTAAATTGATCGGTTAGCCAACCTAGCTGCAAAACACAATGTCGGTCGTGTGTTAAACTCTCCTTTACGAAACTACTTATCGGGGTTGCAGAACACATAAGTACAGTTTCTGTGGGTTTAGAACAAACTGGTTTCTGTTATTTACATTAACGGAGCCATTTCCCGTTTCCTTTAACTTACAATTGTAAGTAAGTTACATGACAGAGGCATGTTGATTTCTGTGCAGCAACCAAATGTGTTGCTAAAAGTATAGTGAAATATTACAACAGACATCAGTGGAAAACCTTTTTTTAAATTAAAAATTGAAAGCATTGGAAAAAAAAGGTGATGATCAACAATAGTTTGAACATAAGCCATACTAAATCAACATTCAATGCCCAAATAGTGTTGTAAGACTCATTTAATTTGGTTATTTATCCTTTAAACGTGTAGATCAAGCATTTTCTAATCATTTTAGATGTTAAAGCGAAGTTGCCTGAAGCACAGAAGATTGTACTTTTTTTTCTTTCCATTAATTTGATGCCTGCAATGGTGAGAGATGTGCGCAGTCTTCAGTTTTCAATAAAACTGCAATACAATATTGACATTTTAAAGAAAGTTTAAATCTCTAAAAGTTTGCATGAGCTACATGCTCGGAAAATTTAAACTAAATGCCTTTATAATAATAAAAAAAACCCATCTCCAATCACATAGGAATATAAAAAATGCAGCACATTTTATATGTATATATGTATATATGTATGTATATATATCTATAGATATATACATATATATACATTCTTATATCTATCTATCTATCTATAT
>JBAMHX010000015.1:7142087-7172152 GCA_037177515.1 Pseudomugil tenellus
ATGTTTAACCTTTTCATCTCAGTCATTTCAGGACAAAGAAATGTCAACAAAAAATCCTTTTATGATACTCTGTAAACGTTAAAAATATTGGTAAACAAGTTGTTTAAATAGACATATTTGCTTCCTCCTGTGATCGGATCAGTGATCGTTTTTTAAGGTCTCTGATCTGTGATCGGCCCTTAAAATCCTGATCGTGTAAAACCTAATATATATATAAATAGATAGATAGATATAAGAATTAATAATTTTAAAAATGCCAAATTTTTGCAATTAACTTTTTGCTGTTTATCTGATTTGGGTGCTTTGGGGCATTTTTTTTTTTTTTTGCTCAATATTTTCATACACAGAGTCGGTTGGAATGAGGATTTTCCCTCCTAGAAAACACTTTGCTTGACCTACCATCTTATTTTTCTCTATTTAACTGTCATTTAACATACCCAAATATAACAAATATCTTCATTTTTATTTCTTTGATAGTATTGCTATCTCTGAATGCCAGAATGGATCCAGTGGTAAACGATTCCATGGATAATGGTGATGATTCGGGAACAGCAGGTCAGAAAACGTTTGCATGTATTGTTAAGAATTATATATGTATATATGCTTTTGTTAACTCTTTTTGCCTGTTTTTCTTAAGCCGAACAGCTAAACCAGTCAGAAGGAGGAGAATTGGGCGTAAGGCCCACTTTATCGCAGGTTAGAAAATCCTGGGGCTTCAGGCGGACAACCATTGCTAAAAGAGAGTTCATGGAAGAAGTTGGAGAACTAAACCACAGTCCTCCACTTGTTCGAAGAAGCAGAAATCGAAGAACCAACCAGACATCTGAGACCACTACAGAGATCTGCAACCCACAGAAAGCTGCTCGAACAACTAGGAGTGTTTTAGATGACCTCCAGTGGTCTGCCCCATCTTCACCTGTGTCCGAGGACAGCAAGTCAGGCTTAGAGTCTTCTTCGGGGGTTAGTCTTGATCCTAGTTTATGGCAGGATTTTGGATCTGCTTTTCACACTGCCTTTTCCCTGCTTGGGGGAAATGAGGACCTACCATTGACAGATGCGTTGCCAGTCCCTGACTTTCTGGAAGCAATAGATGCCATTGAGGCTCCTAATCCTCAGGCTTCGCAAGAAACTGGATTGCCTGATAATATGGACAACATGGAGATAACGCAAACAGTTGTGCCCAGCACTGTAGCAAAAGGAGAAATCAGTGATATGATCGTAATCTCAAGTCAAGAAGAAGACAGTGACGACATGACTCTTTTGCAGATTAAGGAGCAACTAAACATGACAGACAGTCAGGCAGATGCAAGGCCCCGAGGGGGCAAAGGTGTGAGAGGAAAGGCCAGAGGAAGGGGGAGAGGCAGAGGAAGAGGTAGAGGAAAAGGTAAAGGGAAGGGAAGAGGGAGGGGTAGAGCAGTGGAGTTTCAGTCAATCGTTGCACTGGATGGGGACAGTAATGATGATGTCATTCTAGTTAATGCAGCTGAGTCGGAGCGGAAAGAAAAGGACACGCATAGCCCTCATGAAGAAGTAGAACAACCTGCCCAATTTGATAATTTAAGTTTTGCTCAGCAGTTTAGCTCAGACCTCATCGTCTTAGATGCTGAATTAAACCAGAGTACGTCTATAACTCATGGCCAGTACGACGATGCACCAGAGAAGATGGAGGAAGGGGAAGCGAAGAAAGAGGTTGTGACTATAGAAGTGTTTCCAAGCGTAGCAGACCCTAAAAGATACAACTCTAACACCTTGTGCCACATCTGCCAGACACATACTGAAAGGTACATGCTCATTTCTGGCAAAAGGTCTCTTTGGATGAGATGAGAACTTTGCATATGTTGACCATATGTCGATCTCGTTTCCTCATTACATTTGTTTTAGGTTCATGGTCTGCTGTGACAGTTGCCAGGAGTGGTTTCATGGTGACTGTGTTGGTGTCGGTGAAACACTGAGGCTGACGCTTGATGAGGAAGGGGGAAAGTACACATGCCCCCCCTGCACTACAAAGCAGGAGAGCTCACTCCAGTTTGAGCCTCAGTTTCAGCGAGACTCAGACCATTGCTTTCCTGAACTCTCAACAATATGTCCTCTTATTAATGAAGGGGTGAGGCAAGAGGAGCAGCAAGCCCTAAAGGTTTGAATTTCATTGGATTTTTACTGATCTCAGTTAAGGCTAATAAGAATTCTCTTTCAGTGTCTTTTCTTTTGGATTTAGTGTAGAGCAGTTTTGTGTGATGGCATGTAGTATTTCATCGTCAGTATAAGAGTTCTTTTCAGTCACCAAATGCTTTTCTGAAAAGAAAGTGTGTCGTCTGGGTGTAAGATGAGACTCTGCTTTCAGGAGACTGTACTGGTTGAGGATGAAGGGCAGGCTTTGATGACAAGAACTGAAGTTGAAGCTGAACCTGATCTGGAACCAGAACCTGATCCCGAAGCTGAGATGGAAACTGATGACTCTTTTCCCTTGTGTACTGGGCCTGGCTGCCTCAAACAAGCGCTACCAGAATCTGTTTACTGTGGCACTGACTGCATTCTTCAGCATGCTGCAGTCACTATAAAGACACTCTCTGGCCCTAAGATCCCCAAGTCCAAAGGACAGGGACAGAGAAAAGCTGCAACAACTGCAAAGGTAGGCAGGAACATGCAGGCTTGATATGGGAAAAATACATATTTTTAGGTCTTTGCAGTAGTCTTTTGTTTTGAATGTATACAACTGTAAAGTATTCTTATTTTGGATGTGTTAAACATTTCCTTGACAGGCTCAGAAGGGAGTTCGGACATCTAAGAGATTGGCAGGAAAAGCTTTGGAGGATGCTGATGAAGAAGAGAAGACGAAGGATGGCAGAGTGCAGGAGGTGGCTGCGTCTTCAATAGCCTGCGACCCCAGTCTCACAGATGTTCAGTCCACTTCCATGCCATCGTCTAACTCACACACCATGTGTATGTACCATTTAATATTCATACACATTATACCAATTTATACACCTGGAACAAAGTACGAATTTGACCTCCCCTTAGAAACATTTCAATACATAATCACACAAGCATACCACACTTGTACACATACATGTTCTCTCTGGGATGGCTGATAAGTAGCAGGGGTCAGCAATGGGTAAGTATGTTCACTTTAATAGTTGCTCTTTTGTCCAAAATGTTCTGCTGAAACTGTCTTGACAAGTGGAGTTTCCCAACTAAGAGCACCCATTTAAAGCAGTGTTTACGGTAAACATGCAGGAACTGTACAGCAAGTGTGTTGGTAGAAAATGGCAGGAGAATGGGGAGCGCTTTGCTTGGTATTGGTACACCATTTCAGTGTGCTGACTTTTCAGTTTCCGGTTTTGCAAATTCAAAGTACCTTCCCAAAAATAAATCATGACAGTCAACAAATTACTGATACTACATTTGAGCTTTTGCCCTTTTAAAACACAAACTACACACAAAACAGATGTACCTAGATCTACCTTCATCATGAATTTGCTCAGCTTGAATTAACAGAAAGCTTTTTTCCTGATAATCTAATTGTGCAACTTTTTAAGATCTGGATTCTTGAAAGATTTTAATCACAGATTTGTGGGTTTATTGTCATGAGATAAAAAGAAATCCAATAAACAACTCAAATGCCACCCATGCACTCATATAAAAGACCTAAAAGGAGCTTGAATGGTTTGCCATAAACTGATATAATGGAAAACTTTATTCACACTCGATGCTATAATAAAAATCACATTCAGCACATTTAATCACAGATGTTACACCTCCTGCTTGATTATCACTTAAATAAAGCATTTCTTTTATTATGACACACAAACAACAGCAAAGCCATTCTGTTTTCCACAACATTTCCTAAAACAAATGTTATTTTAAATCTAGTCAAACAACTTAGTTCAACCAAAAAGCGTAGCAGCGCACAACTAAAGATCATTACCAAGAAGATTGGAGCAGCTTAAACATTATTAATGACTTTTATAAGCCATGGTGTTTTTGCTATGAGAAAAAAAACGTATATTTTGGGTTGGGCAGTCAGTGGAGAGCTGAGGAAAAATGTACGGAGGGAGGCGAAATGATGTGCAGCAAATAAACGAGTCAGGACACGAACCCAGCACTGAGGATTAAAGTTTTATTTCAGCTTCTGTACATTTAGCTGAGTTATTCAGCGGCTAAGAAAACGTCTTTGTTTCAGTCTAATAATGAGACATTTCTCAGTGTGACTGAGATCTGCCACATATCAAGCTCTCACTGGTCCTCTGCGCCTTTGAACACACAAAATGTGCTTCTCAGTTGTTCTTTCCTTCAGAGAAGGAGTCGGATGTCGACACATTTCATATTTATACATAAACATTTGTAGTTCGAACAGCAGCCTGATGCATCCAAGAGGCAACATTGTTTTTTTTTTCTTCTTTTTTTGCAGGGAGTTGCATTTAATGCAACTTAAATTGAACCCATTATTTCATGTTATGCACTTTGTTGCATATTCTTATCTCTATACAAGCAAGTTTTCTTGCAGAAATCCTCTTCAAACATCTTTCCTGGTATCTAAGGGAAATCAGTCTCTTATGTTTCTTAATGTTCAAACTCTTCGGCATACCTAACAATGCACAACACACACACATGATCTTGAATGAATAGGGATGAATGGAGATTTCGCAGCAGATATGGAGGAGGAAGAGGAGGATGAGTTGGTTTGTTGGTATGATGTTCCCTGACAGTCACATTTCCATTATGATGTCAGTGTTGTCACTTTCAGTAAAAAGCTGCATTCCTCTGAGCATCTGTGAGGCTCTTCATCCTGCTTTAAATGAAAAGGAAAAATTAACATATGACATTAAAGCCATAGCTGAGAGAAAATGATCTTGTGACCTTTGTGTTAAGAGATCCTTCTTGGGTTTGATCACATTTATTCTGTCATAATAAGCTAACTACAACCCTTTCCTTTGCCCTGATAACACAATCACATATGCATCCACAGGTCGTATACGGTTTTCACACTAATCATCTCTGATGATTGTCTTTGATCATTGACTTAGGGTCTGTCTCTGTTCTTCTTTTATCAACATCCTGCTTTTGGTTGACTTTGAATCTAATAATCTAGTAATCTATATAATGATGTATACATCTGCAGACCCTGCAGTTTTATTAGATATTTTATTGCAGCAAGGCCAGGGTGTCAAGATCATAGAAGAAGGCTTATGCAATCAAAAATACGTTTTACATTTAATGGTTAAGGAGTGAACAGAAGTAGCCTCATTTCTTTCAAATACCTTTTTAGAATCGAAACTAAATCAGCCATGTTTGCTTAACCTACAGATTCTTTTATTGGATTCAAAGTCCAGACTTTAATGTGAAGAGACGAATGTGAATGTCCACCCAGGAAAAAAAAAAGAAAAACTACAAAAATGGTTCCAAACACTGCACGGCAGGACCTTTTTTGTGAACCAGAAGGTCGGAGTTAACTGACCTCTTTGACGTTTTACTGCTAGTTGTCCAGGTGACTTATCCTGTTTTTAAAAAAAGGCTCTTTCAAAACCAAATCTATCCTCAAACTTTCTTTATGATGAAAATATTACATGACGTCATCAGTAAATATTGATCCTGCTTCTCAAACATCAGTCATACCTTCACCATGCAGATTTGCTCCTGAAACAGTCGCGCTGAGCAAATCCAATGACCTCACTGGAAGACTGGCTTAAATTTGTAAAATGTTTCCTAAAGCCAGTGTTATATGATTCACCTTTCATACCAGGGGATGGCAGGGAACTTTTCTCAAGGACAAATAGATAAGACATGTCCCAGCTAAGATGTTGGCAGTGGAAGTGTTCTGTAGAAGTGGTTTGGAGTGTGAGAGAAATGCATTGTGGGTTTATGTATCAGAACTTGAAGGTCTTGGTATATACTGATGGTAAAAAAGAAATTAAACAAATAAAGAACAGGGAAACATAATAGATAACTTAAGACTAGTTGACCAGCAGTCCAACACAACCACAGTGGCCACCGGCTGCATCCACCTCTTCTCCACCCCGCATGAAGCTGCCGTGCTTCTGAATGTGCAGCCGTGAGGTGCTGACACATTTCTGGAGGAGGTCCTGACTGAGCAGCTGGCTCCTGGCAGGCAGTGGTCACATCTCAGTGGATGACACCAGGGGAAGAGGGAGGCTGAGACAACATCTTCACCCATGACCGCATGACCACAACGCCACACTGTGGCCTGCAGAACAGAGGTGTCCTGATGGATCAAAGCATTTCTGATCATTTTTTAAGTGTTGCTGCTCCAACATGCAAAAGGAACTGCTGGTCAAATTGCACAAGATAAACTTACTCTAGGCCTCACCTGCTACTCAGTATTTCTTTTCCATCAGTATATATAGCAGTAAAACAAAACAGACCATCTCCATTCTTGACCGTCTCATATGTCAAGTGGTCTTTTACACACATGTCCTCTGCTTTTCAAATTCTGCATCCACTGAAATACATCTTACTTAAAATAGGTTGGTTCATAGGGTTGACCCCCTCCTGTATGTGAGTAGTAGTAATACTTTTTCATCTGTATGGATAGGTTGGTACTTTTATCTGACAGTACATGCTGTCTTTTCTTTTGCTCATACATTTCTCAAAACGAATAACACTTTTTGCTCCTTAAAGCTACAGTGTGTTGTTGGCTATTACATATCCAGTGAAAACTGTACATCTGAGCATACACCAACTAACAACACATTTCATCAAGCACTCTGGATGAGCAGGGAACAAATGTGTGTATATTAAGTAATCACCTTTTTAATTTTTTATTTGGTATTTCAGAACATAGTAGAAGCAGCAGTCTATGTTTTCCCCCTTCATCCACTTTGTAAGTGGTGCTGAAATGCAATGCACATAAAGGTGACCTCATTTTCCTCTCTGAATACCTGCTTGCCATTACATCATCATCTATACCGAGATAATCTATGACCTAACAAGCATTGAACCCCCTCAAAACTTTGAATAAAGACTCTCTAAACAACTTTTACCTCATAACTTGATACTTTTAGCCCCCCTTGAACCTGCCAGTTTATTTGGTATGGTAAACATTAAGAAAAAAGCAGAATATGGAGCATCTTTGATTTATTATTAAAGTATAGATTTTACTTTTTATAGTATAATTTCTCCAGGATCAAAGAAATCCAGGCTGATATAAAATATTTCCTTATCAAGTATCACTCAAATGAAAAAAAAAAAAAAGATTTTCACACAACACGGGACGGCAAACTTTTTAAATAGGATCAAAGTACAAACATGTCAAACTGAAATAACCGTCAAAATATGTAAGTTTTAAATACAAGCTCAACTTTATAATATATTTTTATATATTCACATTAAAGTAAATCACACCCCAAAGCTGATGAATGCACAAATCTCAAGTTTGTTGATGTTCAAATGATCCTCAGCGACAGAAACCATCACCAAAGTGTCTCAGGGGTTGGATCTAAAAATGAGTTATAATACATTTGTTTCCAAACTAATGTAAAAACACCACCTTTTACAAACACAATCTGTAATTAAAATAAAGTGAATACTTAAATAATCCCAGAGGTGATGAATAATAATTCTAACCATTGTGTTTACCAAATCCTTTAAAAAATTACTACTTTTTAAGCCTCAGAGTCCAAACTAATCTTAATCAATTGTCATCAGTTTGTAACTTCAGTGGAAAATTACAGAACACGATACCTCGTCTTTGCCTCATTAAACGTGTTCACAGCTGACGAGAGCAAAGAATTGGTTCAGGATGAGAATCACTCATGTCACACTGACCTTCGCTACTGAAGTATTTACGATAATCATACATTTTTGTTGGTGTAAGTTTTACCCCCCCTGTTTTTAATAGTTGCAGTCAAAGATGCTTATTGTGTTGTGGTTTTCCACTTCGACTTGTGTTGAAGTCCTGTTCATGGTTGTTGTTACTGGAAACACGGCTCATTGTACTCTGTGTGGTGAAGTACAAACACTGAAGCCACTCATGAAAGGTGTATGTGATGAGTGATGCCACTGCTGAAACAAATGTTATTTTTTAAAACACGCAAACAAACCCCAAAAGAAAGGACAAGAGTATATATGAGAAGTTAAAACTGACACATAGTTTTACTTTTAATCAACTTTATAGTATTTGTGATGGTAAATTGTGGTGGGCAAACTGGCTGGGTCAGAGTGAAGTTGTTCTTAAAAGCTTTTATTCTTTTCAAACCCCTTAAAATAAATCAGTGTTAAATCAAACACACACATACACACAGCCAACTGGCCACTCGTGGTTCTTAATGATCTAGTTTCCTTTTTATCAGTTCATTAAGAGGCCACGAAAATACAATTTTCACCAGGTCACATGAAGCCTTACTTGAAGGTTCAGACTTTAAACTCGACTTGTGTTCAGCTTGACTGAGGTTGGATCACATGATAAAATATTACGTCCATGGGAAACACATGTGACCCCTGTTGATAAGCGTCAGTGTAGACAGCCTTCTGTTACATGTCCTCTTTACAAGGTCGCTTCACATTGAGTGGAACGTGTTAAAATGAGGTTTTCGAATAATCCTAATCAGCATTTGTTCACACCATTATGAAATCATATTCTTGATGTAAAATGTATTTTCATTCCAGAGAGGCATTGCAGCATCTTAAGCTTTATCGCTGCTTGTTGTCCCAGAAGACGCTCTCAAAGCTTGCTTTTGTTATGTGCAGCCGGATGTAGCTACCAGTGTCTCCTGCAAACGATAGTGAAACACAAGCACCCTCTACTGGCCAATATAATACAGTACAACCAGAAACAAGCAGCTCCTGATATTCTCTGTATTTAACTTTTTCTTTCTTCACATTTTTGGCCTCTGTCTGATTTCTGAACACGTAGCTTGAAAACGTCCATCCATCCATTTACTCAACCATCCAATTCAGGGTCGCAGGAACTTGAAAATGTATTATTAGATAAGAATTCCAAGAGTGATTTGTTTTTTTAAAGATCAGCAAATATATAAAATCATTCAAAATATTAAAAAATGTAAGTATTATAATAGCTGCATTAGTTTAACAATGATGTTTTTATTATTATAGATGTGTAAGTACATATCATCCACCTACTAATGATTTACAGGCATTATTACATTGAACACCCCCCCCCCCCCCCAACAATAAAAAAGTCTGCATGTATGTTTAAAACAGTGATATTACTTGTCATAAGCAAACATCATGGATCTTACAGCTGACCCAAATTTAAACTCTTGCATTAAATGGAGTAACTACATGTTCAGTTCAAGTAGTTATGGATTTCCTTTTGAGAACAAACTAGTGCCTTTTGCAGATAGTTTTAATTTAATCTCTATTTGAAATCTTCTGCTTCATGAAAGTTATTTTCTTGCTGGTTATGCACGATATTTGCAGTTTGAGGCACGTCTGGCACTACTGATCTACTAATGAATACAGGCTGTCTTGCCATAGTTTGTTTATTACACTAGATGAAGTTTTATATTTAGAAATGATCCCCCTAAATAACATTAAATAAAAGGGCTAATTTTTTGATTAGATACTATGTATCTTGTGACTGGGTTCTTTACAAAATCACATTAGCCCATCTGAGATAACCTGTGGTGAAGGTTTTTTTTAATGAAAGTGAAACAAATATAAGACCGAAAACAAAAACACACACACAAAAACAAAACAATCATCCTCTCCTCTGCCGTACAATAAATTCTATAATGGTGTGTAAATTGGTGTCCTTTCTTTAGCTGAAGAACAGAGCATAAATAAAACGTATAAATACATTGCTTTGACTCTAAGCGAAACTGTTATTATTATTAAGGTTGAGGGGAAAATCCTATTGAACGTTTAAACATTTTTCTGAGGACACACCTACTGCTGATATGCTTCGATATAGTGGAATTCTCAAGCTTGCATATGTTCATACGTATATGTTTTTGTGGTCTTGGCAAAATCTACATTTTTCACATTTGCTTACCACTACAAACAAGATGTCTGAAAGAAAGGACACAGCATTTCATATTGATTAAATAAAGATTTTTATTTTGTTTCGGTATATAAAAAATTCTTAGATATTAAATGAAATGAACAAAGAGTTTCAAACAAACTTTAATTTATTTTGTTTTTGCAATGTTTAGATTCAATGAGAGTTTTCGGTTAGTATGGGCATATCGATAATCTGGAATCTAAACTTGGATACCAGTCAGACAAATAAATAAAATTTTTATTTGTTTATTTATTCATTTTTTTCACCTGTGACAGTTTTAGGCAGTAAAATAGAATGGATAACTCAACCGCAGTGTATTTCCTTCTGTGTCATGATTATGGTAGCCAAATCACGCCATGATAGTGGGGGTAGAGTCAGTGATGATAGGCTTTTCTAAAGATAAATATTTAACGGTTAATGCAGGTTATTGCACATTATGTTTTAATATAGTCTTATTACATTTTATTTTATTTTAAATAGTAATAAAAGTTAAAAAGCTTTTATTGCTGTTTTGTCTAGTTTAATTAGTTATTCTTTATTGTTTAATTCACTCTGTATCATTTATCATTATTTTAAAAGCATTGCTATTGCAATACAGATAATGCAAATTTTAGAGTCTGGATTTTTCTTTAAATAGCAACATTCATACAACATTGTTGGTATCAATTAAAAATGAACAGACTAATAGTGTTGTATGACAGGAAAAAAATCTGAAGCTTTTTCATACCTCTATGATGTACTGTAAGCTGAATTTTTTTTATTTAATTTATTTTCACATGTAAAAAAAAAATCATACTCCACAAGTGTTTCAAAGATGAAAAAATGTGATGGGTGGTTGCCAATAACCCCCAAGGGGCTTTTCAGGTGGCAACACCAACAATATTTTTACAATACAGGTTCATACAATACAAAAAATGCTTTGCAAACAATGAAAAAGTTAGTATCAAGCTTAATAAGAAACACCATGCGGGAAATATTCCTTACTAAGTCATTCTTTTTGTTCGGCTTTTTTAGATTGAGTAGATCTGTGAAGTAAGATGGCAGATTATTATATAACTGACTCCATAACTGAGACGGAGTAGTGTGTGCGAAGGGTGCCCTAATGTGACAAGTACTTCAATTTGAGTGATCATGGAAATCATTATTGAAGAAAAAGATATTATTTAAATGTTGGGGCAATAAATTTTTAATAGAAATGTAAACAAACTGACCAGTCTGAAACTGATTAACTTGGTAAACACTGAGAATACCTGCTTTTGCCAACAGGGGCTGAGAGGAGTGTCTACAGTCGAATATAAATCTAAAGGTTCGCTTTTGAAGACAAAGGATAGGCTCAAGTTTTACTTTCCTGGATGCTAGCCCCAGCTGTATTACAATAACTGATAAACGGATAATGTAATGCATAATACAAAGTAATTGCAGTATCTGTGTTGATCAGATGCAGAGTTTCTCTAGTGTACCAACTGCTTTCGCAATTTTAGTACTTATAAAATAATGTGTGGTTTCCAAGATAGTGATTCATCCACCAAAATACTGAGAAAATGTGCTGAATTAACATTCTTAATGGGAGTATTATCAGTTTGGATATTCATAGAAAAATTAAGAATATTACTTTTTTCCCAAAACCATATGTAGCTAGTTTTCTTAATATTAAGTGAGAATTTGTTGAGGAACAAGAGGAAAGCTTAACAAGTTAGTCATTGACTGTTTTGACAAGTATGTTTGGATACTTATGAGAATAAAATACACTTGTATACTCTGCAAATAAAATAGAGATTTTAGGAAAAACACTAAACACTAAATTAATAGGAGTCTTCAGAACATCTGACCCAAAAGGTTGTATTTAAATGGACTCAATGTGGAAACCATTTACCCTGCGTTAATGGTTAATAATATCAGCTTTCGTCCAAATGAAAAAGTGTGTATATCATATGTACTCAGAGACAAAGAAATAATACAAAAGTTTTTCATGAAGGAGAAACAAAACAAGGAGCACCGTTAACTTTAACATATGATTAATACAACCACTATGATGTAAGTGATACTAACCATAGTTGGACAATGCAGCACAGACGGCATAGAGTACGATTGAGACATAAATATAAAATGTTCAAGGATCGGAGTCTTTTGAGCACAAGTGGACATTATATGTGAATATACTACCAGATTTCTGCCAGACTGTGGCTGCATAAGTTACAAGCTATAAGCTATAGTTTAGTGACTCATGCAAAAGTTAGTCATAGAAAATGCCCATTTGAACAGTCACATTTTGTTTATAGTTTTCTCTAATTAAAAAAAAAATAAATATATTGAATGTTTTCAAGTCCATAAATGTTTCATTTCACACTACTACCTATTTACTTGTACTATTTATTGATGTTACACAGATTTGAATGTTGTGTGCACACGGCTGCATCCTTTTGTATTTTTTTACTTCCATAAATGTGGGGGGCAAACCACATTTATTTTTCATTTTAGTTAGCAAAAAATCAAGGCTAAGGGATATGAAATGAAAGTATATTTATATCACACCAAGTCAAATTTGACATGAAATTAATTGGACTATATAGAGATCTTCCCTTAGGAAAAACAAAGCTATTATTTCCTAATCATGGACGTAGCCTTTTTGCCTTCCCATCTAAATCTGTTTTTTGCCTCTAACAGCGACAACTTCAGAAAACACACAAAGTAAAGTTTCAAATCAACTACAGATGTAAAATGAGCGCTTACTTCCCTCTTAAGTCTGATTAACCTGTTATTTCTGGGATAAATGTAAAATTGGAATCCCTTATCCTGCTATACAATGTTGTTGTTGTGTAGTGATCCACTTCTGCAAATTACACACATTTCCAATCTCACCACATCTTCATACTTCATATTACTTGGGAGTTATTTGAAACTTAAATTTCTGGAAATGTCTTGAGTCTGCTAGGATTTCCTTGTCGAAGGTAATGTCTGGTCATCTGCAGTCCATGCTATACGATGTCACTTGATGACATGGCTAACATGACTAGCAATGTTTTTCTTCGATGCAGGGAAACAATAACATATCCCTGTGTCTATACGTCTACTTTATTTGTGTCCCTGCTGTCTTGAAAGCGTGAGAGCTTATAACACCACAGTTGTAAGTGCAATGTAAATGCAATGTCACAGCAGAAGTGACATTGGTGCTCACAGTATAATTTGTAATACACAAACAAGAGGCAGTTTTGTGCTGGCTTTACCCACAATGCTTATTTGTCACTTGTGAGCTATATAGTGAGAAAAATAGTGCTCAGGACTCACTTAAACAGACAAGTAACACCACTTTAATTGAGGTTTATAGGCAATATATTATTTAAAAGGGAAAAAAATAAGTACCATCTCTGGAAATTGAGTACTGAAGAGGAAAAGCAGGGCCACATGCAAAGCTTCCTGTTCTACAAAGTAACAAAACAACAGTGTCACATATGCATTGTTATTCAGATGGGGGCCAGAAGGGGCAATGATTAAGTATGATATAACAACACTGTTGCTGTCTAAATAATTGGGTTAATTTCCAGTTTAGTTTGTTCTATTTCAAATAGAACAAACTAAATTAACAAGGACCGTACATGTTGACACTAGTTTAAAATGATTTACAGTTTGACTTTTCTTACTGAGATCTGAGGTACTGCTTTCCAAATTTATGTGGTCTGACTGCCGATTAAGACGTCTTTTTTTTACACTTCAAATTTATTTGGCAGAAAAAGAGCAACAGAACTGGAGCTCTGTGGCTGAGGTATTGACCCAGTGTGATCATATTCATCAGATTTTCTTATCAGATAAATAATTTCACCACATGTGCGACTTTGCCCCCTTAACACCCCCTAGCACACCCCTTCTTCTTCCCACCCAACCAGTACATAACAGATCTAAAGCCTTAGATATATACATCAGCTGTAAGGATGCGTTAAGAGGAAAAAGATTTAAATCCTTGAATGGTGTGAGAGAAAAAAACACAATATTAGCATTTTGACATCATATTCAAACAGCATCTTCATCAATTCCTTTGAATAGTAAAATAATTAGATTAAGTCTAGCTAAGAATGATTCCAAATATAGGCTAAGGGGGGTTTATACCTTGTCTTTCACTGATAGATCAGAAGGAAATATGTACCTCTGAACTATTTCATAGCTGTTATAGCAAGTTAGTACCTGTTAATTTAGATAGTGTTTACTCCAAAACAAAAGTAACTCTGGGTATCCTGACAGAAAATGCATTAATGTGCATACACTGTGCTGCGTAAGCAGAACATACTTTACAGATGAGGAGCTCATCTAATTAGAGGTTTTTATGCAATCATATATCTCAAATCAAACTTTATTCATAAAATATTTTTCATACAAAAACAGCTCAAAGTACAAGTGACATGTTAAAATGAGTAAACTGATGGTTGAGGTTTGTAGGACAACGTACAATATTTTCCCAGAGTCCCAGTCTATATCCATCTGCAAATTGCCATTAACACAAAATTAATAAGATGTAATAAAATAAGAAAATTAAGTGAAAGACAGTACAAACAAATAAAACAAATATTCCATTCTATTCTATAGTCAATACAGTACAAATATTACAAATAAAAGCCAATAGAAGCAAATAAACTCTCAGGTTGGTTAAAAGCCAATGAGTATAAATGAGTCTTTTGCAGAATTTTAAGTGAGGGGGGCTGATGAATGAATAACATAAGCTGTTCCACACTTTAAGTGTACTTACAGAGAACGACCATTTGAGCCTCTTTTTTGCTCTGGGGGTGTCCAGGAACAGGTGGTCAGCTGACCTAAGAGACCTAGAAGGAATGTAGCAGTGAAGAAGCTCTGACATAAAATGGGACAAGACCATTTAAAACTTTAAAAAACAAACAGATGAACAAACAACGATTGATTAGCCTGTAACTAGAAGCCACATTTCCAAAGCTCAGTATGACTACACATCTTGAATTCTCTGATATATATATTATGAAATTTGTGGAGCTCAATTTTAGGTGAGGTGTTCCTCCATTTTAACTTTAAAAGTCCACTTTATACACAAAATTCCAAAGTCAGTTCTCAAGTGCCGCTGTCACTAAGGTTTTGAATGTCTTCTGCTGCAGCACACCTGAATCAGATTACATTTTACAACAAGCTGTTGAGGAGAGCTACCAGGGAGTCGTGTAACACCTGCAGGATTTCAGCCTTCAAGAACTCAAACTAGACATCTATTCCCCTGAACCTCAGTTGGTATAACGATGCATTTAAAATACCTCATAGACCTATTCTATTCTATTTTATTCTATTCTATGTTACAGTTATTTTTAGCTGACGCTTTTCTCCTAAATGACTTACATCTGAAAATAAGAACAACACAAGCAAGAAATAAACAAAAGGGGACGTCATAGATAAGTGCTGGTGTTGCATGTAGTGCTGGAAGCACTGAGCTTTTTTTTTCCTTTTGTTTTCAAATGTCATCAGTGCTACATTTTTGCAAAGAGCTAGAATAATTTCCTCCAAGTCAGTTTAACTTTACTATTTGTCACAACTAAGTGCGGAAATGCTCCTTGAAGAGCTGAGTCCTTAACCTGTTCTTGAAAGCAGATAAGGACTCTGCAGATTGAACAGAGTTTATCAGTTTGTTCCACCACTGAGGAAGAACTCAGGAGAAAAGACTAGGAAATCATTTAGCTCCATGCAGTGATGGCCGTGCTATACGTCTTTCGCTGGTTGAGCGTAACTGTCGAGGGAGTGTAACTCTGGATTAATGAGTCAAGGTGGACAGGAGACGTTTTCGTTATTATTTTGTAAGCAAGAAGCAAAGCTTTGGTGATGTGTGCTGCAACTGGAAGCCAGTGAAGTGTGATTAGCAGCGGGGTGACATGAACTTGTTTTGGTTGGTTGAAGACCAGACATGCTGCTGCATTCTGAAATATAAACTGGAACAGCCAAGGTCATACAGGGCAAGATCCACAAATCTTAGCTTAAATATGAATAATACGAAACTTTTGAAAATGTCAGTGCAGAATTAGCAATATTTTTTTAACAAATAAAAAGTCACACTTTGGATTTTTAGTCCTGCTCAATGCTAAATTTTACCAGTATCGTAGGTAGGAACAGATGCGAAGCAGGAAAAAAGGTGGCCCTTCTGTAAAAACAAATTCCCTGAACTCCTTAGGCTACCTGCAGCGTTTTGACATGTTACATGTTATAGTACAGAACTTTTTATAGTGCACATATTAACAGAAATGATGACAGCCATGATGAAATGAAACATTAAAAGAAGGAATATTATAAGAAAGGGAAAATCTTTGTAATTTTTAATATTTTGTTGCATTTTATTAGTTTTCATTACGTGATCATTTATGATACTGAATGAGGAAAAGCGGCAATGGGCGAAGTGGATGTGGCTCTTGTGGGAAGTCTTTCTTTCTGGATGTTTTTATTTTTTATCATTGCAGTCCCTGCATCTAAATAAAAGTAAAGATCTCATTAGAAGAATATTTTGCTCTTGACTTGTAATGCAAGTCTGCTATTCACAGCTTGTTTCGGAGTAAATTGCTGTTTTCATTTTGATTTAAAACACTTTGGTCAACTGTGTTGTTTTAAAGTGCTTTATAAATAAAGTGTATTTTTGAGTGACCAGTTAGAAATGGCTGATAACTCTAAAGCTCTTTTTACATTGGTCAAAAACCCAGTAAGGCCCACAAACATCTGGCTCTTAAGCCCAAAGGGAAATTATTTCATTAGCATCAGTTCCTGCTTTCCTCTGTTACCAGAAAGAAAAGGACTTCCTGTATGAAACTGGTCACCACAAAGGTTCTGGATGCACTTAAGTAGCTGCATATAAACCTCAGGACTGAAATGTTGCTATTATTTATTTATTTTCTTATTTTTTGTTTATTTTTTTAATTAAAATTATAATCAAGAGAAGCCAGCCATGTGTAAAATAGATCATTTGTTTGGCTCCATTTGTCTTTTCTTTGTTTGTTTCTCTTTTTCTTTCTTTCTTTCAGTCACTACAATACAAATATTACAAATTCAGTCACGCAGCTAAATAGAATACGAATTTGTTAGCAGAAAATCATCAAAGTATTTATTATTTGGATAGTTTAATACAAGCACGCTGTCAGATGTTGTAAGTATTTTCACATGAGAAATGGGATATAAAATGTTTTTTCCTTCTTCCACATAATGGAGTGGTAGCCTAGTCTGCAGTGCTACTTTTTAGTTGTCAAAAAGGCTCAGTATTTTCCCAATATTCAATGTCCTCCCCACTAAACCATTTAATGACCTGCCAAAACAATCATAACATTTTTTTCAAATCATAACATTTTCTTTTTAAAAATGTTTTTATTTACTTGTCTTGTCCAGCAAAGAGGCAGACAGAATGAGGATCTGTCCGCTATGTCATGCTGAACAAATTTATTCTGTCAAGAGGAACTATATGTATATACTTGTATATACATTTCCTCTTTACAATCATGTATTGTTTATTTTATTTACATCTTAGCTCGACAGAGTTTCCATGTATAGCTGGACACGACCAGAGGGGACAGAAAAAAAAGGATAAGAAAAAGAATCATAACATTTTCTTCATGTTTTTGGCCAAGGACTACACTAATGGGCTGCCATTTTGAATTTCTTTAATTTACACATAGTCCAACATTTAACAGATTTACATGATTCATGAAGAAGCAGTCTTTTATTCTGTTTGCAAAAGCTTGTATTATATTGAGCACAAGAAATCAGTAGTTGTCATCAATACAGCTGTAAAATTCCCTATCATGTGAATCATTATCCTCTCAAACAGGCATATTAATACACATGGCATGCATTGTTGTTGTGCAGCATATATGAAAAATAAACTCATACTCCTTAAGTGGATTGAAAACATACAGATATTTCCATGTGATTTAATGAACTCCAACACTGAAAAAAATTAAGAGCATTAATAGGATATTGATGATCATTACTAGACATATTGTCCATGTCTCAGGAATCAGACAACTGAACGTTTTCTAAAAGTCCTTTAAAAATATATACATTATCCCAGTAGGTTACAGTGATGTAGACGTTTTAGAAACTGCCAACATAACAGCAGAATGACTCATGTTACATTATTCCACACTATTACAGCTTCACTCCAAACTCAGCAAAGTAAAGTAATAATTAAAAGGAAAATATAAGAAGCCAAAGAAAAGATGTTGTAGATGCTATATCAAGCTACAAAGGTAACAGTATGTTTATCCCAGATTAAGACACTAATGTCATTAATTGTATTTACACTATGGGCCTTAATAGAACATAGTTGTCACTCATTTGTTGCCAGATTTCTTTTTTAACATTGAACTTTGACAATGGGTCATCAATATACGAATCAGATTTATTCAGATAAGTCTTTTTTTTTTTTAGAATATCCATATTTAGTATGCAAGCACTTGCTGCAGCAAAAACCAAACAGAAACTCAAAATCTTCATATATTTATTGGTGCCTGTATTTGCTCATATGTTTTTATGGAAGTTAGTTGTGCATATTTCCAATATGGTTGTCTATAAAGGATTCATGAGACTGTAAATGTCTTTGAATGTTACATTTCTAAATATTTTTACCACCTAAATAAATAATTAGGGTTGGTTAATTCTTACTGCATTAACTCCTCTTATGACATCACGTTAACTTATTTTCTTTATTATTCACACTCAGATATGAAAAGTTTAATTTATAGGCAAAGCATTATAAGTGTGAAAGTATATATGGGGAAGGGCCAGTTTGTCTTAAAATGATGTTTTGAATTTTTAAGAAGAATTAATTAGTTCATGTTAACCTAAAATGCATATATAGTTCTCCTTTATTATTGTAAAGTTAACATGCCTCCATGTTTTTTTTTTTATTTCCTAACAGTTGATGAAGCCAGTAATACTACAGAGACTGACCAAGAGAGCATGCCACTTTCGAAACATCAAGAGGATTCCTCAAATGATGCACCTCTCATTTCCCAACATGCAGCCGAGGAAGCCCCTCCACCTGAAAGTCCATCTCCAGAAAAAACAAATAAGCCTGAAAGCAGTGAGGTACCTAAAGAGCGGAGTGCAAGATCATCTGCCTCCACAACACCTTCTCCTGCAAAACCTCATGTTTGTCCAGATGCACAATCTCCGACCACCTCAGCTCCCAGGCATCATGAAACTGGTGCTCTAATTGTCACAAAGACCACATATGTTATACCAAAGAAACAGTCTGGATCCCAGCCTCCACCCAGCCACACATCAGTCTCAACATCCTGCCAGAAGCCGTCTTCAGGGCCTGCACTGTTGAATGAAACCCGTAATCTGCCTGTGTCGCCAGCACCCAGTGCTCCCTCCTCCAGACCCTCTCAGCCCAACAACCAGGTTAGACAGAGCATCCAGCGATCCCTCACAAGCATCCTGTTCAAAAGGTGAGAACGTTTGAACATCAGATTAGGAGAGTTGTTGTTATACTTTTCTAAAATTTAGGGGAAAAAACATATTTGTTTGAACTTTGCTGACTTAACTCTTTTTTTCAATTTATAAGGGTGTGTGATTGTGAAGATTTGGAGATGTCCGAACCTGATGCTGCAAAGCTTGTCGCTAGCGTTGAAATGGAAATGTTTGACATATTTCGTAACACAGACAGTAAATACATGAACAAGTATAGAACAATAATGTTCAACTTGAAAGATCCAAGAAATAAGGTTTGTTGAAAAATTAGAAAACTATTTCATTTTAAATCACCATGTATTTTGGCTGCATTTGCATGTGACGTAATATTTTAAATGTCGTTGTATCTCAGCACCTCATGCTTACTCAGGTTTTATTTTTTGGCAAAATAACCTTCCATATTATATTTATCTCTAGGGTTTGTTGTATCGTGTTGTACATGGTGACATTGGCCCATTCAGACTGGTAAGGATGAGCCAAAAGGACATGCAGGCAATTAAGGCACCTGACCCAAGTCCTAAAGAGACGTTAGAGGTAAATAATAGTAAATAATTAAATGTTCTTTTCACAAGTCCTTAATACATAACGAAGTATACTCTCATTGCTTCTGCTTGTTAAGGTTAAAGATGGACCATCTAATGCAATAAATGTGCAGAACCCTGCAGCTAAGAAGGTTGATTTGCCCAGTTTGAATCCCTCTAGACTTGAAAGAAAACCGGATAGTATGGTGGGTACTGACCTCATTGTCATTAAACTGATTGACTAAAAAAAATTTAAGGTCACTATAGATTTCTGAATTCTGACTTTTATTTATTGTTTTTGTGATGCATTTAATTTTCCAGGAACAGAAGAAGGTTCTTTCTGCTCCCCCACTTAAGACCAGAGCTAGCGAATCAAGCCAGGAAAATGCTCTGCCAGATATTCTTTCTTGTATGCTAAAGGACACAACATCTGAGCACAAATCTCATCTCTTTGATCTGAAGTGCAAGATATGCACAGGTGAATTAAAAATTGTTTGAAGAAATTGTCATTTTCCCCTAGTAGACCTTAGGATGTCAGTGATATTCAGTTGTTAGTTTTAGTTGCTTAAAGAAGTTTGTCATTATTTCCCAAAGGCCAGATACTTGCTGTGGAAGCAGAAGAACCGGTTAAGAAAAAACTCAAGATATCTATAGCAAAAGATAAGCATGAACCATCTTGGAGGAAGTCTGCAGGAGATGACTCCACTTTGCGGGCACCCACCGTCTCACCTGAAACAGATTCTCCAGCATCTTCACTAACGGATCCTTCATCCCACCTTATTATTGATTCTCCAAAATTGACCATAGTAGAGTCACCTGCTTCCCCAACAATGGATTCTCCAGCATCCCCAACTTTAGAGTCTCCTGCTTCCCCTGTGATGGAGTCCCCTGCTTCCCCAACCCCAGAGGCCCCAACGGCAATTGCACCAAAGAAGAGTTATACACCAGTTGTAATTCCAGCTGTCTCCACAGTTACCATCACGAGACGTGACCCCCGCACTGCAGCCAGCAGGTTCACTGCTTCATCTAGTAGCACTTCCATTGCCAGTAGCACAATCCATAATCAAGCAGCCCCTTATGCCCCTATTAAAGACACCACTGCCCCCCAGTCAGTACCATCATCCGTACTACCACCACCCAAAACACTGCCCAAATCCATCTTGATGAAACCATCTTCTATGCCTGATCCCAGGTTTTATGGCACATCAACAAGGTACTTAAAAAGCTTTAAAAAATGTCCAGATTGTTTCTTGTTTTAAGAAGAGTGCAAATGTTATGATTTATATTGTGCTTTTGTGGTTTGCTTTACAGAACTATGGTTCCTCAGTCCCCAGTTGACGGTGATACTTCACAGTTCCTAGCCAAGCAAGACATTCTGTGGAAAGGCTTCCTAAACATGCTTACTGTCGCTAAGTTTGTTACAAAGGGATATCTGGTTTCAGGATCTGCTGAAAATCTCAAAGCGGTATAGTAATGCAAAAAAATAATTTAAAATTATTGGGTAATTAAAATGGAAAAATGCTTCTTTATAGAATGAAGAAATTAATAGAGTTATTTTTGTGTATTGTGTAGGATCTGCCTGATACCATACAAATTGGAGGAAGAATCTTGCCAGAAACTGTGTGGGACTATGTGGAGAAACTGAAGACTTCTGTTACAAAGGCAAGCGGGATACGTTGTAGTTATTTCTTCATTTTTCAAAATGAGAATGAGTATATCTGAATATTTTACATGTTATTTGTTTTTTGCTTGTTAGGAGTTATGTGTGATCCGATTTCACCCTGCTACAGAGGAGGAAGAGGTAGCCTATGTCTCCCTGTTTTCCTATTTCAGTAGTAGAGGTCGTTTTGGTGTGGTTGCCAACATCAACCGTTCCATTAAGGATGTATACCTTGTCCCACTTAGCGCAAAGGAATCAATTCCATCCATACTTCAACCTCTCGAAGGGCCAGGTAAAGATGCTTGCTTGTCTGTCTGTCTTTCTGTCTGTAAAAACAATGTTCATAATAGTAGAATAAATTAATCCTGATGAAAATTTTGTAATGATTGATTTATTTTCTTTTTCAGGGTTTGAAAAAAACCGACCCAATCTTCTTCTTGGTCTAGCAATTGTCCAGAAGGCAAAACGTCCAGGAAGCCTTCTGCAGGAACCTGAAGAGAAAAGACCTAAGGTTAACCTGTCCAAAGACCCAATGTGGATCCCAAAACCACCAGTCCTCTATGGATCTGACAAACTGGATATATTCCAACCTTATAATCCAGAGACTCCTGTTAATAAATCCCCTCCTGACCCACCATCTTGCCCTGGATCACCATCAGACTCTTCCTCTTCTAGCTCAGCTAACGTCTCTTCTCTTTTGACCTCCAGTAAAGAAACTCCTGCCTCAGCTGTTGCTCACACAGACTCCATGCCTAGTAACAATTCTGCCAAGAATGCCACACCGTTATCCAGTAAAAAGACACCATTACAGACTATTTTGACGAGTTTGTTTAGAAGTAAGCAGTCTGAGTCCATGGCCTCCTCTGATGAAAGTTCAACAAAAACAGCAGTGAGAGTAAAGAAGACCCAAGTGTCTGGTTCAATGGTGGATCCAATTGTCCAACAGTATGGGCAAAAATCCAAAGCCAAAGAGATAAAAGAACAAGAAGACAATGACTTAGACAGGCCATATGACCCAGAAGAGGAATACAATCCTGAAATGGCATATAAAACAGTTACTTTACAAAAAACTGAAAAAATGGAAATAGATGACTCTACATATTCAGGTGTTGTGGAAGATGATGTTGCCTATGATCCAGAGGATGAGACCATCTTTGAAGATATTCAAAGTGGTGTTGCTGAAACAAACCCTCCTGTTTCATCATCAGTGATAGATAGTCAACCCTGCCTTACACCAGGTTCCACTTCTACTACAGCACAAAATTCTGCCGGAGCTACTATTTTACCAAACCTTCCTACAGGTACTGTAGTTGTCTCAGCTGCAACACTGAGTGAACAGCAGCGGATGCTTGAGGAACTTAACAAGCAAATTGAAGAGCAAAAACGACAATTGAAAGAGCAAGAAGAGGCACTGCGGCAGCAAAGAGAAGCTGTTGGTATGTTCATGGCTCACTTTTCTGTTTCTGATACTCTGTTGTCTCCTCCAACAAAAGTGTCATCGCACGGCCAACTGTCCTCTCTTCAGGGTGCTAACATTGAAAAAGAGTCAAAGTTAGATAAAACTGCTCAGGTCAAAAACCTTTCAGACACTAAGGACATTTTAAATGTTGATTCAAAAACTGTTCAGCTAGAAGACACAACATCCGGCCACAGTTTAAAAGAGGATGTAGATACTGCTGCAGAGAAAGATAAAATAGGAGAAAATATTGAGGAAAAAGACAAGTATTCCTCTACTGGAGAGATTTGTGATTCTGATGTTGCTTATGATCCTGAGGATGAATCACTTTTTGATGAAATCCAAGAAGATGTATTTAAAGGAGGAAGCACAAATATTAGTCATTTGTCATCTAGGGTAGGGTCTAAGGATGTGTCTCCAATTTCTAATCAAAGCAGAAAGCGAAGGTCATCACCTAAAAGGCGGAGTCGTCATGATAGAGATCACAAAAGAAGTCCTTCAAGAAGGTCACAGCAGCGTTCTAGATCTCATTCTCGTAAACGAAGAGACAGGGATAGACACAGAAGAACTGAAAGAGACAAGTCAAAGCATAGAACTAGAGAGCCATCTGAACGACCGGGACGGCATCATAAAGACCATACTACACGCCATCATTCTCATGGGCGCAAAAGATCTCCTTCAACCCCTAGGAAGAAACATTCTGTATCTCTTTCACCAAAACCACCCAGGGAACCTTGCCCTCAAGTAAAAAACGAATATCCAAATGCCCAATGCAACGTTCCTGATTCTATTGTAGAAAAATTTGTAGAAAGTAAAGCATCATCATCTTCCCAAATTACTATGAAAAATGATCCAGATGGACTGAAGTCAGAGTGTAGTCTTGTTTTGAGATCTGAGAAATACCCAGACAAACTTGCTCATAAAGTGAAGACTGAGATTTCAGAGCAGTCAATCAGGGATCACGAAAACTCAGTTAATGATTGCTTAACGCAGAAAAGTAAACCCCCATTGCAACAGACATTTTTTCATGACAAATGTGAAAACACAGTCCCACTAAGGGAAATTGATCCACCCCTTCGAGATTCACCTGAAAGTCCTGATCCGGAGCCACAGTTTTTGAAGTGTTCCAGCACAGAGAGTAATGACTGTGCTAAGACAGAGGAAATTGGTCTTAGTACAGAGGAGGATACCACTTTGGCATTAGTTAAAGTGGAAAATGATAATCTGCCAATTGGTGGTCAAGCAGCAATGACCCTTACAACTGTTGATCTACAAAGCCCTGATAACCAAGGTCAGGAGGATTTGATTAAAACAGGTCATCATATAATGACAGGAAATTCTGTCTTAAAACTTCAAGACACAGTGCTTCCAGGGGAAGGACACCTAAATCCACTGACTGGCCTTGAGAGTCAGCATTTAAGGCCTGAATTTGACACTGTTGCAAAACTTTCCGAATCTGGTAATAGTTGTCCAGATATTGGGAATCTAAGACCAGATATAAAGAAATCTGGATATAGAGGATCACAGGTAGTCATAAAGGAAACAGGAGTTAGATTTCCAGGGCTTGATTCTAGAAGTCAGGGCATGCAAAACACAATGTCAAATGTTTGGGGCTCTGGGGCAGCCATTAAAGATCAAGTTGGCCAAGATAAACATGAAATAGGACGTGGAACATCCATGCAGGGTTCAGTCTCAAATATAAGAGATCCAGACATTCATCATCAAAATCCTAACAGAAATGAGCCATGGTATGTCATAACAGGCTTAGATATGAGGAGTCAAGTGCAAGACATGCAGAAGTCTTCATTCGAAAGTCCAGACCTAGATATGAGACAAAAGCTTGTACCATCTGTTTCAAATTTACCAGTGGGACAATCGGGCATACAAAGTGAGAAAGGAAATATCTTCATACAAACACCATCGTCAAATAGAACTTTCCCCAAAATAATGGAAGAGTCAGAAGAAACAAGAATGCATGTTGATGATGGATGCCAGAATATTGGTTCTCTACAGAAAGGTTTACCTTGTTTAAAGACAAAGGAATTTAGCCTTGAGCCAGTGAACTCAGAAATTAGTTCTGATCCCATGAAAATTGGTATACCCTTTGGTGGTCCCAAGGTAGAAGTAAGGGTACCTCTGTTTGAAGCTTTGGGATCTACCAGGAGAGATGAAACTGATTTGAACCCATCTTTTATGGGCTTTAGAGATGGTCAGACACAGTCCAAGCATAATCAGAATGAAAGCCTTAATCCACATAAAAAAGATCCACATTGTAATATCCCATGGTCAGACAAAGGACATGATTGTCAAGGTTCAGGTAAAAGTGGACTAAATCTGCATAGAGAAGGACCTTTTATGAATAATGTGTGGAGTAACCATCAGTCTCAAAGAAAAGGGACTAACCTAGAATGCCAGGTATCTGACAGAGGACGCATTGGAGCCTTAGAATATCAAGAACCAGAGAGTAACATGATCCAAAAAATACATGACATTAGGTGTGACAGTAGAGGTCTTGGGAGTACAGATTTCACGAAACCAGAATATGAAAGGAGAGGTCCTGACATGCAATTCCCAAGGCTTGAAAGGAGAGGACCAGATTTCATGGGGCAAGGGTCTAAAGGGCAAGTGTTTGAGATGGAGGTACCAGACAGGAGGGAACCAGTGGATTCAGATTTCAAAAGACAAGAACCTGAAAGAAGACCTCCTGAAGCTGAATTTCTAGTATATGACAGAATAGGACAAGGAGGAGCAGATTTTATGCTACAAAGACCTGAAAGAATAGCTCCAACTATGGGACCAGGATTTGGTAGACACGTTTTAGCTGCTGGGGGTCCTAAGGCTGAAAGAAAACCTGTAGAACCACAGGTCATAGAAAGTCATAGTGCTGTCATGATAGAGTCAACAGGGCCAAATTTCATGGGACCCTGGCCTGAAAGGAGAGGGCCAGATATGGTTGATTCAGGGCCTTATTGGAAAGATCCCAACATAGAGAATCCTGGGACTGACAGAAGAGGACCTGGAGATTCAGATTTTAGTGAATCAGGACCTGTAAGAAGAGGTCCCAACATGGGGTGTTCACAGGCTGATAGGAGAGGACTTGGAGATACTAACTTCAGGAGACTAGGATCTGAAGACAGAGACTTATCTGTTGATTGTTCTATGCATAACAGGAGAAAACCATGTAGGCCAGAAATCAGAGGACCAGAGCCTGAAAGCAGAGGTCCCAACATGGAGAGTCATGCAGAACTAGGGCCTGAAGACAGAGCGTTATCCATGGAGGATCCTGAACATTATGAGAGTGGACTAGGAGAGCTTGAATTTGGAGGACCAGGGCATGAGAGGGAAAGTCTGTCTTTGAAAGGTCCTAATAGAAGAGGACATGGACAATCTGTTTTCAGAGGATCGAGGCCTCAAAACAGATTTATGCCTATGAGGGGTCCTGGACATGATATAGGAACTGGAGATTTAGATTTCAGTGAACCAGGGTGTGACAGTAGATGCCCTCCCATGGGTGACCCATATATCGACAGGAAGTTACCAGGAGGCCCAGATTTCATCAGGCCTGAACATGAAGTGGGGGGACCCAGTTTTGGCAGCCAAGATCCTGAGAGAAGAGTACCAAGAGGGCCAGATTTCTGGGGACCAGGATCTGAAAAGAGAGCACCAGGGGGTCAAAACACTGGTGGACAAGGTCTTGACAGAAAAGGACCATATACGGAGGTTGCAGGGTGCAACTTTATGGGACAAGAGTCTGATAGAACTCACCCAGGTATAGAAGGAGCAGGGAAACATCCTGGAAAGGGAGAACTAAATTCTGGGATTGATAGGACAGATGGTGGATATCCAAATTTCTTAGGGACTAGAAGGAGTGGTCCAGACTTTGATCCTGATATGGCAGGGCCACCGTTCAACAGGAGAGGGCGAGGGGGTCAAAGAATGGGGAGACCGGGGCCTCATCATGGAGGTCTAAACAGAGAGAGTCCAAGGCCCAACTGGAGAGCACCAGAAGGTTCACACATCAGGGAAACTGGGACCAAAATATCTCCAAGCATAGAGGAAAGAGAACTCAACAGGAACTTTCCAAGAGGCCCCAGGTTTAGAGATCCTGAATCAGGAGGTATCCCTTCACATATGGATGGCCCACATTATGATATGAGACAGCCACAGGTCAGAGGAGTGGGGTCTGATAGAAATATTAGAGGACGGTGTCCCATTGGAAAAGGTCCAGAAGGCTTTAGAACACCATGTAATGAAAGTAGAGATTCAGACAAGGGTTCGGCTTTTTCCAGACAAAAACCAGAACACACAAGCTTTAAAAAACCTAGGCCTGGAATGCAGTGTCCAGATATGGAGGGTGAAGAGCCTGAATGGATAGAATCTAGTGGTCCAGATTGTAGAAGTCCGGGCATAAGGGAGCAAGGAAGAAATGTAGAAGGTCTAAGACAGGAAAGACAAAATGACTGGAGAAAGTCAGAACCTGTTCAAAACAACCCAGAAATAGAGGTCTCAGGATCTGATAGAGGACGTAGAAATTTTAGGGACCTAAGACCTATAAGAAGAAACCGAGGACCAGGGCCAAATGTCTGGAGTTCTGCATATACTAGTAGTGGCACAGGCTCTGAGGAGCAATGGTCAGATCCAAGAGGGTCCAGTATTAATGCTTCTGGAAATGAAGGGGGATACTCACAAGATCATTGGGATGGATGTGATAATTGGTGTTCAGAGCCTACTCAAGATGGTCCAGTTGAGCACACTCAAACATATAATAGACCTAATGAATGGGCAGACTCTGGAAGTAGTGACCCGGAGCTCATATATGATGAACATAATGTGCTGTTCCCAGGCTCTAGAAGGGGCCGTAGAGATGATTGGAACGGTCCTGGTGGTAGAAGGATAGGGCCTATTGAGGAGAATTTAGACCTAGTGTGTCCAGGTCCTAGTATGGAAGGACAGAGAAATGAATGGGGGGAGCCTGACAGAGGAGTTCCTGGGCCATTTTTCACAGAGAAAAGGCGTCCACACAATAGGGGACGCAGCTGTTATAGAGGACGACCTAGAGGACGGGGGCGAGGATCAAGCTTGCAAAGACAGTCTGATATGGATAATGACTGGAGTCAGCAAGACTTCAAAGGTAGTATGAGAGGCTCAAACACAGATGATAATGGGCCTAATAGAAAAGGTTCAGATTTGATAAATCCTTGCTCTGACAAGCAAGAATTTGAGAGGGAAGAATTTGAAAGAAGTGGCCCAGGTGGTTCAGATTTAAGACACCAAAGACCTGTGTCTGATGGGAATTTTATAGCCTATGGGGAGCTAGGACCTGAAAGGCATGATGCAGATATTGAGGATCGTAGACCAGGTAGACCAAGATTTGGGCATGTTTTTAGAGGTGATAGGAGAGGTCCAAAAATTAGACAAGCAGATATGCAGATGACATCACCTCAGACTTCAGGTTTCAGACACGGAGCTGGAAGGCGGGATATAAACCTGAGGTTTCCTGAGTCTGATGGAAGAGTTCCAGATATGAGGGATGGGGAACAGGTTCAGGTAGAACAAACAACCTGTACAGGAAGAAGGGGTCCTCCTTCAGCCCCATTCAATAGATCTCTAGGTCCAGGTCCAAACAGAGGAGCAAAATCATTCCCTGTTTTTGATAGACCACAAAATCAGCAGGCTGTTCTACCCCCAAAACACAGAGGTGGCTTACTTCCCACGCCAAAGGAAGGTCTCCTACCTTTCCCAAATCATATGATCAAAAATCGCGATGTAGGTCACCCACCAAATACATATCCAAGTCGAGGCAGAGCAATGGACATTCGCAGAGGGCGTGCAAGAGGGCGAGGGCGTGGGTGGGGAAGTCCAGCTGGTAATGTAAGCGAAGTCAGCGGTGAAGATGGAAATTAATGGACCATATAAATCTCCAACAAACCCTTTAATGGTGTATGGGTAGATATTAAACCCAATCAGTATGTACATCTGTAAAAATAAAAGCTGTGCTAGACTGGGAAAAGAATAAAAAAATCTTTATGCACAGTCTGCAGGACACAAAGGCTGCTAAAGTAGATCTGAAAAAAGGTTTTGCTATCCTGTGCTTTATAGAGATGGTTAAACATTAAGGATTCTTGAATATATTTTTTCTTTCTTTTTTACCATTAATGACAATTCACTGTCCTCAAAATGTCCCCATGTTTAAAAAAATTGATGTAATTTCATACAACAATACTTAGACTTGGGTCTTGGTAAGATTTCAAGGTAATTATGTTTTTGTTTTGCTATATTCAGAGATGCAACTGATTATGATTAATATGTGTTGAATGTAATTGTAAATATGATTTGATGTGCATTTGTAGCTGGAAATAGATGGGAACACTTTGTACAGACATGTACAGTTTTTTTTTTTACTACATAGTTTTAGTGTCATTACAGTAACCTTCATCTGGCTTGTATGTCCTGCTGATAGAAACTTATTTTCAATGTTCTTAAAGTGCAACAAATCAATAAAGTGACATCCCTTTTCCAGTTTGTGTTATATTTGATTATTGATGCTAGGATATAATTACTGCTACATGAGTGGCACCCAGATGTTACTTTTACCCATTTTATTTTATTACAGTCTTTCAAACTAAAAAATAAAGGTGTGAATTGAATGGTTTTGGTGGACTGAGCTGAGGGTAATATTAAGATTTTGATTTAAAAAAAAATACTCTGACCCACAAGATCCACCAGTATTAAACTGACCTGGAAACAGATTCACTTTTTTTCCTGAATGTGTTTTAATCACTGGCTGTCTTTAGTATATTTTATGACATTAAAATTGTGTAAATGGCATAAACCACTACATCACATAGGGTAATGCAGATTTTATTATTCTGAAATAGTAGTAACAGCATGAGGATTGAGTACATTTAGTTTGATAGATTTTGAAGGCACAGGTTAGTTAACAGCAGCTCTGCAGGTGAGATGCTATGACCTCACTGTAAACTGTGTTAAATGTATTTC
>JBAMHX010000015.1:7185177-7197814 GCA_037177515.1 Pseudomugil tenellus
GCATGTAGCTCATTTCAGCTAGCATGTAGCTCATTTCAGCTAGCAGTTCCATGTCTCTTGTGCAGATCTTCTCTTTAGTTTTCCGCTGAGTTGTTTACTGTGGTCTGCACGGTCTTGAAGCTGCGTACAGACGCATTACAGTCTGTGAAATGTTCCATTAGCACCTGGAGCTCGTCAGTTTCGTTAACTAGCGAGCTAACGTTACCCATCACAACATATGGAAGAAACGTTTAAATCTCCATCGTTTTCTCTCCACCTTACCCTGTCCTGCATCCTCTTCTCTTTCCTTTCAACTCAATTGAGATTAGAGGTGTTATTTCACTGATAATCTTGAATTTTGGGAGCATTATCAGTTGATCTTGGTGGTAAATAAGTCTTGTTGCCATGGAGACTCACCATAACAAGTCTTAAAAAAGCAGAAAAAATATGCAGAAAATCTCCTGTATAGCACAGCTTCTTACCTGCGTGAAAAGGCTTCTTGGACGAAAGCTCATGTCTTAAAAAAGATGTTACAAAAAAACCAAACATTTCTACAGTTTGCAGCCACCGAGCAGCACATTCCAGAATGTAATGATTGTAATGTTAATAATTCATTAATAATGTAACTGGCATTGCGTGACTCCTCTCCATCCATATGAGTCATAAGAGCACAGAACAGTTTTCCACTTTACCGCCGACCTTTTTCAGTGACCTTTAGCCCAGAGATGCAAACATCTCTGGATCAGGCTCACATCTGGCTTCTTCGCTGTATGATGGAGCTTTAACCTGAGATTGTTGATTTCACGGTGATCTGTGTTTACATTCAGTGTTTGTACCGGTGTTCTGGTTTTATTGTAGCGCTTAATGCAAGCCCCAAAATCAAAGTATTGATCTTCAGTCTTGTCCTTTGTGCACAGATTCTTTTGAAGATGTGGAAGAAATAGATTCATCACAATTTTATGTAAAGAAACATTTTTCTCCATTAATTCGAGATTCTATTTCTCCCAGATTGATGATCCTCTGCCCGTCTTTACATCTTAGAGGCTACCATGTTGCCAGTCAGACTAATTAATTGTCAAACGATCTAGTTGTTTCTGATTTGTGAAATTTACTTTTTAAAACTTTTTATTCCTGCTTGTCTAACTTTTTTAAAAATGTATTGCTGCCAAAAAATGCAAAATGAGTCATTGCTTGTCTCAGTTTCAACAGCACTGCACCTCAAACACAATGAAAGGCTCCAGCCACCCCCGAATCTGAATTAGAATAAGCGGTACAGATAATGGACGGATGGATCAGATTAAATCAGATTTTAAATGTTGTGCACTTTTGTGGGACCTTAGATGCAAAGTTAAGAAATATTTAATGGAAATACACACCGGCTCTAACTGAGTTTGCTTTTTTAAAATGCTTAAAGGTTATTTGAGCATTTTTGTTCAATATAAACTTCACTTCAGCCGTCTCCACACTATTAAAACAGTATCATTAACCTCACGCTGTTGCTAAACTAATCACATTGCTGCTGAAAATCCTGTAGGATCTGTCGAGGTAGAAATCTTTTCTCATTAGCTCAGTAAAATCTATAAAGCTTGTAACCCAGAACCAACACCAAGACTGTCTTTGGACAATTGTGTTGCTCTCATTTGGTGGTTATTCTTGTCCTCATGTTACAGCAAATACAAGTTTTAGTCTAATATTGTGCAGGTTATTGCATTTTCAGGTGCACAAACATAACATGTCGCTTAGCTAGGGAATATGTTTTATATGCTAAATTAGAAAAGCACTCGGAGAGCCACACAGTTTCCCCCTTTAAAATTTAATCATGTGTCCCTCGTCCAAGAGCGAAGATACCCTGAAAACTTGAACTATGTTAGAGAACTTTTTGAGTTATGATGCAAACAAACAGAGAACCAACGCCAGCATAAACATGACCTCCTTGTTGGAGGTAATTAGAAAAGACTATGTCACTGTGAAAGTCTGTTATTTTGACAGGTGGTCTTTAACGAAAGACATCAGACACACACTTACCGCTGCACCCTGAGGTCCGACTCCACCTGGCAGCCCATTGGTTCCAGGTAGTCCCTAGAAGAAAAAAAAATAGTAAAACAGAAACACTCGGTTGGATTTCATAATAGAACAAAAAAACATGCACTCCCTGGATGCAAATGAGCAAAACTGAAGTGTACTCACTGGAGCTCCTGGTCTCCCTCTGCCCTACGAAAGACACAGGAAGGCAAATTAAGTCACAAACACCAAGAGTATTATTATCTGTTGTGTGATGTTTTACTGCAGGCTATTAACTGGAAGTCTGCTAACAGTAGCATGCTGCAGCTGGATGCTCCCTTTCCAGTCAGCTAATGATGTTATGCTGGAATTTTCAACTGAATCTTTCTTGTTTTAATGTCAACAGAGACGTCTCAGAGTTTGTTTAGAACTGATTCAGTCCAGTCAAGCAAAGCTGACTGTGTTGTCATGACTTGTGTACATGTAAGTACTCTAAGCCACGACAGCCAGTGGAACAAGTGATTCAGTGAAGCAACAACAAGACGTCAAACAGCTGTGTGTGTGTGTGTGATTTGATCTGTGTAGGTGCTGCATAGTAAGTGGCATTACTTACAGGAGTCCCAGGTGGCCCAGGAGGTCCCGGTTCGCCCTGTTGACAGCAAGGAAATTCATAAATTAGGCAAGCAGTGCAAAAGAAAGTAAACAGCATCGCAGAATTCTGATATAAATGATGGTAAACTCCAGAAAAATAAAGAAGCACAACACTAAAACTTGTGTCATATATTATATCCCCAGAATGTCGGCGATATTAGGGTTTCGCCACGATCACTGCCTGCAGATATCCTGAGCGCGAGAACTGGAACTATTTTTACAATTGGTTTTTGACTATATCTTCTGAACTATTTGTCTCATTGACCTTAAATCAAGTGCAAATAAAAGGTCATGACTTTATATTATCGTGTGTCTATTCGAGGATTGGGGGTACTGGGGGTGTTTGGGGATATATCCCTAGTTGGCATACGCCTTGTTTTCAATGTAGCCTAATCTAATGGAAAAAAGTCTTTACTATCCAACTTCTGTTACTTTAATGGCTTAAAAACTTAATATACATAAAAGTAGGAGGCAGATCTGGACGATAATCAGGTGGTGCAAGCACACAGAACTTTTATGAAGTAAAAAGGATCCAGAATGAGGTGCATTATTAGCCTGCTACTATATCCACTTCTCTCCTGCCATAAGACAATGTCCTAATGACGGTTTAGGCTTTATCCAATTTCTAATACACGTTTCACACAAATGCAAGTCTGCTACACAATCCCAGACCCTTTGTGTCATCTGACAACATCTGGTGCACAGAGAACAAGGAAAATAGTTTGTGTATAGCTGATAAATTGTATTCCTCCTCATCAGTAAACTCTCTTATTACTATAGTCTGCACTTTTGCACCTTCATGCTTTCACACTGCAAACCAGTCATTTCATTTTGTAGACACCTGTCGTGTAGAAGATGACAGTAAAGCAAGTCTGGCATTTCAGAAGCTCTTTTTAAAGCTGTTCCTATTAAAGGTGGATCATCTTCAGCCTCTTGTGGTGCCTCTGAACTTGCATATGAACTGATATGCAACATCGGTGCATCTTTGCATCTTAAAAAAAAGACTTTGAGTTTTGGGCTGCATTTCTGGACTGTCCACCTCTTTCCCAGCTAAACACTGGAGGTTGCCATGACACCTTTTCTCCCCTGATCTGGTTCATCACTTCCGGTCCTCACTAAATACATGGAAAAACGCACATTTTAGAAGGACGATTTAATTTTTATTAATTTTAAGAATGGAGCTTGTTACGACCATAAAGTCACTCGCAAGATGATGCAGAGAAATGAGGTGATTTCACAACAATAAGTCGCAGTGTTGAAGTTAAAACACCCATTAAGAGGATCTTCTTCTGCTCTTATTATTTTATTGATCATAAACCGACACAACTGCATCCAGATTGAGAATTATATCTGAACAATGAACGATCAGCAGCATTAGAAGCGAAGGCTAACTAGTTAGCATGACACCTGCTTCCACCTGCAGCACAAAAGCCTGTAAGTACTCTGATTACTAGTGCAGGTTAGTTCATGAAGTATATTTTATTTCGTACTGTTTTCGTATTTTGATGGCCATAGGACGGACTTAAAAGTTGTTTTGTGACTTTGAGAAAGCGGCTGTGGAGAAAGCATGAGAACCGTGTGGAGAGAAGTATAGCACAGTGAAGTAAAGTGAAGTAAATGAACACGGACCAACAGCTTAATAAAAATGAAGAAATTGACTATAAAACCATAAATACTCTGCTTGAGGATCCTATTTACATTGGATCTCTGCCAGAAACACATACTTTTTGGCAGCTTGCCAAAGTAAATATCCAGCGACAGCAGAGATCGTAGCTAGATGTCACATCGACTAGCTAATGAAAATAAATGAAGTTTAAAAAGATTTCAGTGAAACAGAAAAGGAAGCTGGGACATGGACGCAACAATAAGCCCAGAAGAAGAAAGAAATTTTGAACATCCTGAATCCTGATCGCTGTGAACGGAGTTAAACAACCGAAGCCCTGAACTGTCATCTAGCCGTTCTGTTACAGTAGATGATGGGGCACTAATCTCTCCATTCTGTCTTCTTTTGATTAAAATGTGACCCGTGTATCCATCTTTGAGATTGGGCCATTGTTTGAGTAATGAAAATGTTATTTTTAAGTTTTTTTCTGAAGCAGTGTTACTTTTGAAACTAGTTTAATATTTATTTTTAATGTAGCTGGAAGAGTGAAACTAATTTCGGCATAATTTTATGCAATGGATTATGGAATCGGGGTGGTGGATATCAGCAGGAAGTTATTTGCAATACTGCAGTTATATCTGAATATTTATGACACATTAATTGCATTTCAGTCATTTAGCAAACGCTTTTCTCCAAAGCGACTTACATCTGGTTCACTTCCTGCGTTTTTAAAAAACGACTTCACTACTCACCCTCGCAGATTTACATTTGCTGAACATTATTTTAATATCCAATTCTGACACCCTTACCAGCCACGAACAGATATTCCAAAACAACTTTTCTTATATATTCTACAAATCTTTGTTTCATTTCCTTGCTATTGTTACTGTCCTGCTGATACCAAATGAGGATCTGGAATTTATTTTAGATGCAATACGAGTTGCTTAATAATGCTGCTGATAATACTGTCTCTATAAAGTTCAAAGAAATAAAAAAATATGAATAAAAGTTAGATTTTTACAGAATTTTAAGAAGGTTTCATGAAAGATTATGCCCTGCATATGATGTGTGTACTGCATAGAGTGTAGCAGTAGGTCAGAAGAAGTTTGGGAATGTTTGTCCCTCCCCAGCTCTATTTGTGTTGCTTCTAAAGAGAAATGAGGAAAAACTTCAAAGAAACGCACCTTACACAATGATGTCACGTCTATTTACTACATTCCTCATGATGTGGAATACAACTCCTGTGTGTATGCCAACATCATCAGATCACTAAACTACCACAAAGGGAATGTTGAACACATCTAAAAGGAAGAAAGTCCTCATTAAGGGTTTGGAAAGACGTGGTGATGCAGTTACACACACCTGGCATCCAGGAGATCAGATGTGTGTTTTAAATGTCTGTCCCGCTTTAGTGTGACACCAGATTGTGGATACTGTTCATCGGGTTTACTGAGCTGTGTGTTTATGCTTTGTCTCCAGGTACACTGCAAAAACTAAAATCTAAGTAAGATTAAACATCTCAAATCAAGGACACATATGATTATTTTATTAAACGTAAGATCATTTTCCTTAGTCAGTTTTTTAAAGATTTCTTTTTACTTGTTTTAGGACTTTTTGACAGGTTAATGTTCCTTGAAATAAGATAAATTATCTGCCAAAAGAACAAGAACTTTTATCTTATTTTAAGGAAAAATTAACCTAATTTTTGTAGGTTTTTTTAAAGCCACTTTTTGTAGTGTGGAACTTTAACTCCTCGGCACAGCTAACCAAAACACTTTCTATCTGTGTAATTATCAGCATCAGCACAGACAAGCCTCCTAATTGGCTGGGCTTAATGACGTGTGGGAGCAAAGGTCCTTGAAGCTCTCATTTCATTCATTCCATGCAGTCTTTGTTATCCAGAAAGATGCTGAAGCTTGATGTCACATGTTTTAATTCTCTTTCGCTAAAGAATAAGACTCATCTGAAACAGGAAAAGCAATCCTGCAGACTGGTGGGAAACAGCGCACATTCCAGTCCGGATTAGTTAGCTGCAGGAACAAACCCTGATCCCTCATTAAAAACCATGCCGTTGAGCCAACTTGACAGATTCAAGCGGACATGTGAAACTCTGACCTCGTGACATTAGAGCTTCTGAAAGATCTGCATGAAACTCAATCTGATTGAACAGTTTGCATGTATTTGTTTTTATGTGCGGCTGGCTGACTTCACCGAACTGATGCAGAGGAGTGAAGTAGGATGAAGGCTGCCAAACCCAATCACTGCATTAATACACGCATCCTCTGCATTTCAGAACCTTTAAAAGGCCACAACACACTTACTGGTTCTCCTGGGAGTCCACTTCTGCCAGCAGGACCATCAGGACCAGTCAAACCCTGAAGAGGAAGGGTGGCATCATCATTTCATCCTCTGCTATTCTCTCATATTTAGTTCAGAACGCGTCATTTCCAGCTTCACTTACATCGATCCCTGGAAGTCCTGGCAGGCCTGGTTTTCCTGGTGATCCAGGTATTCCTGCTTTTCCTTTTGGACCCTGTGAAGACAGAGAAGAGAACAACAGGTGTGAAAATCAGGTGTGATTCATCTTCAGGTCACCAAATGAACCAAACAAAGCCCTGCTCAGTAATCTGGATATAATCTCCTTTTTCTAAATGAGTGTTTGTGGATTTAAATATTTGAGCGTAAAGTCTTTTTACTTTTGTAGCATGTTCTTCTGAATGTGGAGAAACCTTTTATCAGCTGGAGAGCGTTGCTTGTGTTTGTGTGTGTGATCATCTAATTCGCCTGATTACAGCCAGACTTTCTGTATGTTATGTGTTTGTTATCTGGGTTTGTCTAATTTAAAATGATATTTCATTTTTACTGACAGTGTGTTCTTTTCATGCTATTTCTGCCCACTTTCCCTAAACAGCTGAGAGTCACCAAAACCTTTATTATTTATGTTCCACAGCGATGACTTTTGCATTTCCCTGACAGTTCGGTCTGAGTATATTAGAGTAAACATAGAGAGTGATTTAATGAAATTGTCCCAGTTTAACAGCCAAAATTAATGATTTAAAGGAAGATACCATGGAAAACTTTGTACTTTTAGCTGTTGAAGGTAGTTGTAGATATTAAAGAAGAGTATAAATAAGTGAAGGTAGTGAAACAATATTCAAACAAGTATTTTTGCTTTAATAATCAAATTTTCAGTCGTTAAGCTTTCATCAATAAGTGGCAGACTGGAATGTGTATATGTATATATATATATATATATATATATATATATATATATATATATATACATATCCAGACACCCTTCATGTTTTCCTACACTAGCTGTTGTACTTACTGCTTTGCCAGGCAATCCAGCAGGTCCAGGTTTCCCCTGTTGATGAAACATAAATAACATAGCCTTCATTTATTCTCACTGTTGTTAATCTTAAAATGCAGACAAAATAATACATTTGCAGCTTTTGCAATATTACCCAAGTCTAATTAATTACAGTTGAAGTTATGCTCGATACTGAATCAAATTCATGAATATCTGAAATAATGTTTCTATGAAGTGCGGCACCAAATGCAGTGTTTAACTTCTGCTCTGAACAGGGAAGAACAAACACCACCAGAATGATCTAAGTAGACTGGACACGCGATGAAAGCTCCGTTTGGTTTGGGGAGAAGGGGAGTGGGAGGGTAAACGTGCATGGAGGTGGTGCGAACTGAAACTCTAGATGGTCTCACAGAGCTGGGGAATGTATGAATGGACCCTCTGTGTGCATGAACGTTACTGGAGTCACACATATCCAGAGCTAAAAGGATCGTAACTTTTCTGGTGTATGTAAAGAACATTTCAACTGTTTATTTTTAAAGCCTTGTTGGAATATTTGTTTCGTACCGTATTTGTCTAACAGAAAGTTTGACCAAGGAAACAATGAGAACATAGTCAACTATGTTACCAGTTTTTCTTGACAAAATTACCTTCTGCTTTGTCCAATTTCCTCTCAGAAACTGTACAAACATAATCTTATGTATTTTTTTAACTTCTCGAATCCCTGAAACAATAAGGAGTGCAGTATATTTAATAATATGATGGTTGTTTTTGTTGATAAGATGCGTACATGTAAATGAATGTGCCTAAGTGGAAAACCATCCACTGTGTAATTTAATTTATATCATTTTTAAAGGTTTTTGTAAATAGACGGACAGGTTCTCCAAATCATCTTCACACACCTAAACCCGGCCCACATCTTCCATAAAATACCACTCAGTACTTGTAGGAGGAGCTGTGAGAGAAGTCCGGCTGACTAGAGTTCGGAGTTGCTTGTAAATCGGCAAAACATTAAAGATGCTTAATGTGGAATCCAACATTTAAATCCAATAATAAAAACACAGCCAGGGCTGAGTTGCTCTGATGGTAGAATTTAAGGAGAAAAACAAACAAAAATTATTAATTTCTAACCTGAAATGTTGGAAATATGTTGTTTACCCACAAAGAAAGCCTTTTACTCTGTTCTAAAGCTTAAATATTAGATTACAGACACATGCAAGACCTTACTGGAGACATAACTCACATCTGTGCCATCCCTTCCCGGTGATCCTGGGGGTCCCGGGGGCCCAGGTGGTCCTCTGGGGCCTGGCCTCTGCAAAATACAATGCATAAAAATCCAAATTAATCCCTAATAAATATTAAATATCACACAGGGCTTGTTAGGAAGTGAATGCGTAATAATGAAGAAGCAGAGAAAGCGCGTGCGTAAAAACGCGTTTCAGCCCACGAGCCTGACTTTCACACGTGAATAAACACATAAATACATCTGAAGCAAAGTGTTAAAATAAAACTCAGAGGATTTCCAGATGCGCTCCTGCGTCCCGCTGAGTGAACAGAGGCGGCTTTGTGCGCGCTGATCTCCAACCTGCGCATTCCACAGGATCAGAAACCCAGAACCCAGAACCCAGACGGAACCAGCTAAATGGCTTACAGCCACCTGCAGTCACTTTTAACACATAAAACACAACAATCCAGACTTAAAACTACACATACACATGAATCCATGAAGCGTCATGTTTTAGCTGAACGGTTTGGAAATCAGGACTAAAGCAGAGATGAGAGGAAGCAAAGTCATCATCATCATCATCATTATCCACTGATCTATAACCAGGTAGGCACGCGACACTGAAGCAATGCGAGGCTCCAGAGAGATGCTGAACTCCTCCATGTCTTTACCTGCGCAGAGGATGATGTGAAAAGCTGGCACAGCAAGAGCGCCCAAAGGGCAGAGAACAGCTCCATGGCTCCTCTCACAAGCCCGACTTTATGCGGAAAAGGTCAAATCCACAGTTCCACGTCCCGTCTCGCTCCCCCCCAGCGGAGCTTTCCTTCACTTCACGGCGCGGAACCCCTGAATGGCTCTGTTGCTTCCAGATAAACCCGAGCCTCCAGGCGAAGGGGCTGAACTCAGCACACTGCGCGCAGGGGTGAGGGGGTGAGGATGGGGAAGGTAGCAGGAGGGCATCCATCTCACACACCAAGAAAGTGGGAAGAGCTATGAATGTTAAAAATATCAACTGACCAATCAGAGAGCAGAAAAAGGAACGTTAGTTTAATATCTAATAGCTGTGCGGGGAGCATTTCCTACATTTCCCATGATGCAGTTCGGTCTCAGTCTGATGTAGTTTTGCAGTTTTCTGCTTGTACATGTAAAATGTTCATCTTGGTGTTATAAACTGTTACTTTCTCATAGAAGTGCTGCTTTTAAAGTTAAAATGAAGGAAAAATAAATGTACCTTATTTGGAACTTAAAAATTAAAGAAACCGGAAGCTAAAATAAAAAAAACGTTACCAGGTTTTGAGTTAAAAAAGGAAATAAATCGCAGTAATTACAAAAATAAAGAGCAAATCTAAAATGATACATGGACCTTTTTATACTTTTACATGGAATGGAGAGATTTCAGAATAAATATTTAGTGGATTTTAAATCACAAACAAAAACGTATCATCTCTGCAAAGACACCCAGTTATTCAGTGTTATTGTATTTTTGCTCCCCAAATCTGCATCAAACAAACCGCAACAAGGCTGAAATATTACAAAAGATTTGCCACCTTTTTATTTTAACAGCAGGATCAGGAAACAAAACAGAAAGATGCCAAAATGCTGAAGTATTAAGAAGTACTGAAACCTTGAATGAACAGACAGTAATGTGTTGCAGACTTATTTAAAAAAGATAAATCAGGTAATATTCTACATTTTCTCATGGTCAACAAATCCAATTAAATAAAATTAAAAAACGCAGCAACCTTTCAAGCGATCAACAAGGGCGCCGTTTTGAATAAAGGGAAAAGAAAACCCACAAAAATATAGAATATTATAAGTCTGGATACAGTGAATCACATCCAATCTCATATTTTGGTGAAATAAATCATTTCACGTCCGCTTTCAACGTGAACAGAATTAATAGTAGAAATAATGCTCAGAAAGTCATTTACATTTCTCTCATATGTATTATTTCCTATCAGAGTTTAGTCATGACTTCTGCTTCGTGTGCTCTGAAGTTTTTAACTCCATATTAACGTCACTATGCTGCCCGTTCCTCCGTTCATCCACGATGCTGCTGACTTTTGTACAGTTTGTTGGCGAGCTTTCTTCCGCCGAGGCCTTTTCCTCCGTTTTATCTCCACTAAAATCAGTCCTGGGGATTTTGCCCTCCCTTTCAGGAGACGGAGAGGGCGAATGTTTTGCAGTCTTAGGAGGAGTTTGTGCAGACGGACTCATCTGACCTGCGGTTTCAGGGTTTTTGTCCTCTGCTTGTTTATTGACAGAGTCCTCAGCAGGGCCGTAGACTGACGCGTCGTCGTCTTTCTTCTTCTTCGGTGGTTTTTCCGTGTCCATGTCTCCGTCCGACAGCACGCCGTCCTTCGTGCTGTTGGTGAGTTTCTGCACACTGTCCACGCAGGGCGTCTCAGCGTCGGGACTGGATGACTGATCCATTTCATGATCATCATCTGCAGAGTCGTTTCCATGGTTACACACCGCCTCCACATTTCCATTTCCAACAACCTCTGCTTCTGTGTTCGGCTCGGAGGACTCCTCAGGCCGTTTGCTCTTCTCCTTACTTTTCTCAGTTCCTTTGTGAGCAACACTATCCGGTCCGTCCTCTCTGTGCTGCGCCGCTGCTTCCCCGTCTTTGCTTTTACCGCGTGAAAACGCTTCGTCCTTTCCTTCTCCATTCCCAGCGGCATCAGATCGTTTCTCCGCCTTTCTGAATTGTTTCTGAATCTTTCTGGGACACCACACAAACTTGTCCTTTGGCTCAAAGTGAAGGTAAGCGAAGCGCACGAGCTCCTGACGCTTCTGCTTGTCCAGCACAGCAAACAGGAAGTAGTCGAGGACGCTGCGTTTGACACTGCTAAGCGTTTTCTTCACCAAAGTCTCCTCCAGGAAGAAGCGCACCAGCGGGGCCTGAAAGCGCTCAAAGCCGAGCTCTCCGAGGCTTTTCAGGATCCGAGTGATCCGCAGATTATTGTGCATGTTTCTGCAAGAGATCAGATACAAATACACATAAAACTAAAATAAAAGCAAAAGATTTGTTTTGTAAAAAATAAAAATTACCGCTCCAGATTTCCAAAACGTTCCTTCCAATTTTCTGCACGCTTCACTTCACCCGTCTCTTTGTTGACCAAACGGATGCCATAGAAGCCCAACATAAGCTCGTAAGACTCCACCAGTCTACTTTTGGCATCTTCATTCTTCTTAAAAGCCTGGTTTACACACAGAGTAGATAAATACATAAATTAAAACACACATGGAGTAAAAACAGCATTAATTTTCCCCAGACGTCAGTAACAACCAATGAAATCCACACCTGCAGACAAATCAAACTTAAGTTATCCATAAATGAAGGAATATGGAATAAAATGTGTGACAACTGGTTCAGTCTCATAAAAAAGCTTTCAGTGCAGGAACATCTCATGACGGGTAAAAGCAGAAAGCGTTCAGGACATACTGGTGACATTCGTTACAAAGACATTTCTAAGCTTTATCCATATTCCAGAAGTGGAAAGAACATAATTAAACTGGTTTTAACATGCGCTCCTTGCAGACATTTCAGGCGGAAGAGTAAAAACAACAGTACGACGGAGTATTAGGGCCAAGAGAAAAAAACCCAAAACAAACACTGGAAAATATATGTCAGTTCCTTAACAGAGAATAAAGTCGAAATGTTGAGAATAAAGTCGAAATGTTGAGAATAAAGTCAAAATGTCGAGAATAAAGTCGAAATGTTGGGAATGATGTTGTCCATGATAGTTGACATTTACAGCAGAGAATCGTAGCTATAACATGATGATGGATGTGAATGAGCTCTTGACTTTATACTTCAGAGTGGGGTTTAGTAACAAGGAAATTCTTTCTCTGTTGGCACACA
>JBAMHX010000015.1:7212677-7227265 GCA_037177515.1 Pseudomugil tenellus
AATAATAATAATAATAATAATAATAATGATAATAATAATAATAATAATAATAATAATAATAATAATAATAATAATAAGGCCTATGGCTAGTGGTATATTCCCTTCTATTCCCTAATCCTCCAATAGACACAATACATTAAACTAAAGACATGTTCAGTCACAAAGCTCCACCTGGTGTTGAAACTTTGAACCAGCTCGGTATGACGTCAGGACAGGATGCATCCTGAGGTCATGACCTTTTATTTTCACTTGATTTGATGTCAATGAGAGAAATAGTTCCAGGTATAGCTAAAAATCTATTTTTTGCGCATAAACGGCACCTGGTGGGAAACCGTGAATCAAATAATTGTGAAATTCAAATCAGATTGCCTCCTTGGGGACATAAATGATATAATGAGAATCAAAATCCAGTTGTAAATAGGTCCAGAGATAAAGGAAAAATCACATTTTTTGTGCATAAAGCGCCAAAGTGATGAAACGATAAATTCCAAAATGCTGAAATTCAAGCCTGGTCCTCCCCTAAACAGGCACACCGAGTATCAAAGTGAAAATTGTTTGAGTTGTCGCACTCACACAAAAGATATGAAGAAGATATGAAACCATTCCCGACACTCTCTGTTCGGGGATATAACAATGACTCTCTGACAGATGCAACGCTAGGAATTGAAACAAAATTGGTGGTCATGTGATGTCACCATCAAGCATTTATCCAAATTCTTGTAAAGCTGTTTTGAAAGAAAGCAAGAAGAGAAAATGACCTAAAAATAAAGCCAAACACACACATTTAGCCTTTACTCAGAAACATGAGCAAGATAAGGATGCTTTACACCAAACATGAGTGTGTGATGAATAAGGGACAACACATAAAAAAGGTTAAATGATGGAGGATGGATGGTTTGGCATGACGTCATATAAGCGAGCTAGCTGGATATTTTGGGACTGGAAGTAGATTGAAAATCCACCACCAGATAATCCGTCAGTTTGCAGAGGATATTTCAGTAGGGTCATAATCTTTCTTTGGACCAATCAGGATAGCCTATGAAACACAAGAACCACAGATAAGTCCAGATGAAAGATTTATTTACTTTTTTTGCTTCAGAATGATTGTTTACACATCAGACAGGTTCTTTTTTAGCTCATTTCCACATAAAAAACAAGTGAAAAAAGAGCAGAAGATAGATTAATGCTGTTTCCTTGACTCTCCTGAGGTTTTTGTATTTATTGGTCTCAGTTTAAATCCAGCTCATGAGTCTTTTTCATGCTATTATTCTAAAAACAAACATCTTCTTCTGTCTGTTAGATAGATGATGCAAATAACATGGTAAAAAACATCGAATGAATCTTTGTACCTCCACTTTTTAATACTACGCCTAATATTTCCACTCTATAAGCACCACATGATGTCTATTATCATAAGAGTTGGATATTCTCTTGCAAGTTGTACATATTCCCTGTTTTAATACCTGGGTTTGGTTTGAAATGAAAAACAGAAAAGTCTTTACACAAGAGTTCCCAAACATCCCTTCCAGGCCATCTGTTTGTCTACTTTACATATAAATGTGAAAGTGATTGGGTAATACAATCAGAAATGGTGATTGGTTGTGAAATGCCATCTGCTCTGGCTTCATGCTGTGTGCACATGGTGACACTGTCTCCTTCTTCCGCAGGTTATTTTAATTCTGAATCTTTTTTTTCTTTTTAAAGTTTGAGTCGTGTTTTGTCTTTTACCTGCAAACATGCTGAATTCTCATCATTATTTGATCACATTGTAGAAAAAAAGAGGCTGAAATCAGGTAAAATGCAAATAGTTTGACAAGAGGGCCCTCTACAGGCGATCACACTAAAGTGTTTTTTCTAGTAAAAAGTGAATCACAAAGACGCATAGAAAACATTCAGACACTAGAGGACAGTATATGTTTGCACATGGATTCATTTTATTCACACAATCCACAGAAAATGCCATACTAACTTTATTTATGTATTCTACCTTTTATTTATTATCAGTATTATTACTTTGGTTAACAGAAAATGTACTTTCAATGGCAAATTTAACTATTTTTTAATCTGAATTTAAAACTTTGTGGTGTTTTTTCCCCCAGGTCTGGGTTGTAATGACACAAGTTATCAAATACCAAACACGCAGCATAAAATGGCCTAAATCATACGTTGCAATGTCATAAATAACATTCATAAGGATTTAATAATCAGACACTGTTTACACAGTATAATACCTTCCACTTTTATAAGCGCCTCAACCTCAATCAGCTGAAATGTGGAGAAATCTGACAAATATAGTCACCGTATGCTGAAGAGAGAGATACAAAAAGATGAAATCAGAATGGAAATACTGTAAAATGATGTGGTGAATATAGAGTTTCTGCATCCTGCTAAGCACGCAGGACCTTAACCAAAGTCACTACGCTGCAACATGGACACACAAATAATAAAATCAAAGCAAAACACTGAACAATCAGAAATTATATGAACATTTTGAAATGCATTAGATGATTGTAGTGTGATGTAGGGGCATCATTACGGTAGCGGTGTTGTTCAGCATGACGCCATTTCCTCTGGTGTTTAAACTCAGATGTTGGAGATACTCAAGAAAAAAGAAGGAAAAAAACTTTTAAATAAATTTGGCAGAAAAAAACTAAAACGAGTGAGTTGGTGAGTCTATTTTTAACCTCAGGTTAAGGATATTTTCTCTAAATGCATTACTGGACTGTATAATAATATCATTTCCAGACCAGTTTCTCATTTATTAACCTATTCTTGTCATTTCATTACACAATCAATATCTGCCAACATCTGCAAATATCATTTTTAAATCAAATTATTTTGGACATGTTGGAACTGAATACATTGATCCAAATATAATTTTTCCAGGAACCAGCTGTCTATTGAATTGCATGAATTGTACAAAAGGAATCAGTATTGGCATCAGTCCAGGATATGATTTATTTTACAATGATGGATTGCAGCAGCTCAGAAGCAAAACCAGCCCCGAATGAGCTGCTACAAAGTGCCATGTATGGCCACTTCACATGCAAATCTTATTTAGATGCACCTGGTTGAGAGAACTAGGTTAGAACAGATTCAGCTAAAGAATCTTACAAGTTTATTGCAGCTTATTAATTTGTATTATGTTCACAACTCTTTCTTTCAGTATTTTTTGCTGCATCTAAACCATGCTACTAAACCTCACTGAAGTGGACTAAAACGGGCAGATGGCTCTTTAAGGTCTGCTGCATTAGAGTAACATAAACTCAAGAAAATGCCCCTGGTGACCAGAGAATCCCTTCATCTTATGAAGCTTTCTTATGATCCGCCCAAACAATTTCAGGTTGTGTGAGGCCTTTTGTGCCCGAGGATATGGATCAAAGCAAGGTTTTCCTGTACATCTCCTGCTAAAACGAATGATCTTGAAAGGGATAATCAAATCGAGACTCATTAAAATGTAAGATGGTGCAAGCAGGATATGAAGAGATAATTATGCTCTTCCGAGGTTTTCCACAAATCGATTTCAAATTTAAAATCATATTCTGCTCCGATGCAACATTAAGCCCGTTTTCAGGTCTATTCTCTTCCAAAGGAGAGAAATACTTAGCATTTCCTATGCAGAATATCCTTCCACTTTATGCAAAATAAGTGTCAAGACGAGACTCACGCTCTTGCCAAATGTCATCTTGTGTGACACAGATCAGTTTTAAAGTGTCTGTCCTATTTAGGACTGCAAGAAAGCTCCCATCAACGGCTTTGGACTAAATCTTTATTGCTATCCCTCAGCAAACTCCTGTCTGATCTCTTTACTGTGAGATATGACGATGATGATCAGGAGCATGTGCTACATTAAGCCCGCAGCCTGAAAACAGAAAGCAAATAAGCGACAGCTGATCTGAAGCAGAGGAGAGCAGACAGTGTACGTGGATGGTTTATTGACTGGATCCATCAATGGAATAAAACTTTCTCTTTATTTATATTGTACAGGTGTAAACATCAACATAGAAATATTACTTTAATTTAGCATTCAAGTCAGCGTAGCATTTGCCCACCTCTACTGGCATAATGCTGGATAATAAATAAATAAATAAATAAAAAATCATAATAATTAAAATTTTTGGTAAATACATCACTTTAAAGCAAACAGTTGTGTTCTCTCACGTTGGTGGTGATAAGACGTAGCACTGTAGCAATAAACAAAGAATATTTAAATCTATTCGTCTCACAGAAATGCAGGAAAAGAACTCCACCACCCGTCCTCTTCAAATATCTTCTGGTTTTCAAGTATACAGAGACAAACAGTGGATGGGACACAGGTTGAAGGAAGAGGAAACGGTAATGTTAATAGTTGCCACTGAGAGGCAGTGACACACCACGGCGTGAACCTCATGTTGCACCCAAAGCCCACTCGGCCCATCTTCTTCACCGCTGCCACTAATGATCTGTGCATGAGCTAAACAGCGATGAATAGCACTCAGGACACTAAAGAAGAGGCCAACATTAGTATGTAATCCTCACCAACTCTGTCACCATTCAGTTCGGCCAAAAGCACAAAGAGGAAAAGTTTCAACAAGGCTTCAGAAACACGATAATTAAACACTTTTTTTCATATTACGTCCCATTTGCATGAGGGGCAAAGTGTTTACATCCATCCTGCTAATTTCTCTGCAGGAAAGCCATTAATGGTTTCAAATGAGGACGAGCTGCCAGCGATACAACTGATCTGTGTGCGAAAAGAAATTAAGTGGAGGAGGATGACAAGTGGAATATTTCATGTGCAATGCTGATTACTCATTGTCATCATGTGAATTATGCTCCTTTTGGTCTGCTGCTGTATGATAAACAAATCATGAATATAACTCATGTTGTATTTCCTGCTGACATATAATCAGCTATAATTTATTCACTGATGCTTGATTTTGTTTAATGTCCACTGCTTTGTAGAAAGCACAGAAAATAACTAAGTAAATTTACTCTTTCACAGTATTTGTTACTTTACAGGGAGGATGTGACTCAAGAGGTTGTCCATTAATCAAAGTTGGAGCCCTTCAGGAAACAACACCTCCTTCAGTGACTGTGTCCTTGTGCAAAACACTGAAGTCGAAGATGCTCCCGATGGGGGGGTTCAGCATCCTTCACGCTGTTTCCCTGTGATTGCGTATGAAGGGGTGAATGACAGGATGGCTATTCTATTTAGCCGGTGTTACGTCCCCCTGTGTGTTTAAAATTAATCCTGTTAAGTCTGCATTTCATTCCACTAATCACCTCCATTCCTTCCTTCAACCTGCGGCCTCACCTGGAGAAGATTGGCCAAACAACACCTTCATCTACAGCTCCACAATTCACCACAGCTGCAATCAATCACCAATCAACACCTCAGAAGCCAGGACATAAAAAGGACGCATCATCAGTCATTCTAGGAGAAGCTGTTTGGTGACAAACTGCCTTCTTTAGGTTTGCGGTGCATTGGTAACTCTGGACTTTGACTCCTCGGCTTTTGGTATTTGGTGCACTTTGTAAATTAAAGTTAACTTGTGGTGTTTAGTTTAGCGTTTTGTGTATGCTTAGATTAGTTAACTTTGTATAGTGTGGGGGTTGTGTTTGTTCCAGTCGTGTTAATACTACTTGGTTTCTTGTTCAATATTTTGTTAATGATATTTTGAGTTGGGATAGTTTAGCTTTTGTCTGTAATTGTACATAGTAGTTTTGGTAGTTAATATGTGTATAGTAGTTCTGTACATTTACTAGGGTTTTGAGTGTTTTTGTTTAGTATTTAGTATTTTTGTTTTGCTTATTGGTAGTTTATTTTATTGGTGCTGCTCTCCATTTTGTTTAACATTCATAGGAGGCCTGTTTTCTTTTGTTAGTACTTGTGGTAATTTGGGGATTCTGGCCATCCCAGTTTATGTTTCTTAAGTATTGTTTTGAGCAGCTTCTCAACCCCCCAACTCTTGTGGTTTTTACCACTTGCTCGTGTACCATCTACCCTTTCAATAAATTCATTTTCACAGTTTACGATTCTCACCGAGCTTACGTTGTTGTGGCTCAAAACTTCTGGCTGAGCTGGGTTGTAACAGCTGGTAACTTTATTTAATGGAAAACTACAGTTTTTATTTTTTTTTAAGTGTACCACCTGTAAATTAAAGAAATCCTCCATGAAAGTTGTAAGAAATAAGAAGTACTTCTCATTTATGCTGTGAAGATTTTCATTGTACAGATTTTTCAGACATTTTTTATGAATGCTTGTGTTTTCCTTGCAATTCAGAGTCAAGTGTTGTTATTCGTAGCCAAATACCAAATACAAATACTGCTTTTTCTTCTGGCTTTATGGATTCTATACACACACAATATAACATTTTAGTGAACAAAAGAAATACTAACTTAAATCGAAGACGGTATTTCTAAATCCCACAAACTTCAATCACAATAGACTATTAAAAAAAGGCAAAAGGGTGAGAAGGAATCTTTTATTGTTTCATGATTATTTGCTGATTCTGAATTTGAATGTGCATCACTTAAAAAGTTGGCATGTGGACAATAAAAGACTGGAGAAGTGTTTGTTAAAAATAATGAACTAGTGACCCATCCGGGGTGTACTCTTCATCTTTCCTGCTAAATGCTGAGACTCCAGCTTCGCTCCAACCCTGGACTGGATTAAGCTTTATATAAAATGAATGTAAAAATAACTAGAGGAGCATTTGACATCTAATTACTGGTTTAGCCAAGAGGTCAGAAACATGACCGGAGAAAGTGAGATTTTAGAGGGAAAATTACAAAGAAACATCTAAAAAAAGAAGTTGCAACTAATTAGATTAATTGGCAAAAGGCCATTAAGCAGACATACAGAGGACCTTAGAGAGGTAGAGTCTCCCAGAAGTAAACATGGCAGAGGTTCAGCAGTCTGGACAGAAATTGCATCTACAATCATTAAGCAGTTACAGAATAATGTTTCCTCAGGTCGCAGTAGCGGAAGTCTGATGTCCGACACATTTTTCAAACAATCATTTATAGTAGAGTAGGAGTAGAGTTCATATAGGTAAATGTTTATTATGTATCGTTACATTGTGACTTATGCATGATTAAAATTGTGGAGTAAAATAGATTTGATGAAATTTAAATGCAGCCTGTTTAGTTTTTGTTGCCTCAGAAAGTTTTTAGTGAGATGGAAATCCAAACTAGTGAGTTCTCTGTCAAAGTAAAAAGACATGGAGCCACCTAATGAAACCACATGGAACCAAAATCCTAGAATAATTCCCATCAACAAACTGTACATGGTGAGGTGTGTAAGTTTAGATCATTAGGATCCAAAAACCCTTCCTTATATTTGTTACCCTTGATTAATATATTTTTTTAATCTACTGGTAGAATAAAGGTTTATGGTATTTGTATTTACATCTTAACTTTTACAGGGTTAATATATATAAACTTCTTAAAACCCCAATTCCAACAAAGTTTTGATGCTCTGTAAGTTGTAAGTATGTGTAAATGAAAACAGACTGCTATGGTTTACAGCGGATTTATTCAAAATAATACTAATTTAATCCATATTCCCGTGGTAGCTTGACTCGCTAAATGATTTCTTTCACAGAAACCATCTGGAAAGTCCTCTGCAGAAAGTGCTTGGAAGGGAAAAAGCTTTCACAAACACATGGCTCACTATCAAAGTCACAAGCAGACTTAATCAAACCAGATCAATTAAAGGAAACAGAAAGAGACCAGTCTATGGATATCCTTATCCATACTCCCCAGTTCCAAAATGGAACCATGATTTGAGCAATTCATCTTATCATCTCTCTAACATTTATTGTTTTTAGTCCTGTTTTACTGTTGACAGACATTCAGAGATGTTGATGTAAAGGAATAAACCTCATGATGGACCCGTCTCATCTATCTCACAGTCGCTTTGTGCTCCTTCCATCTGGTAAGAGACTTCAGAGCATATGGGCCACGACATCTAGACTGTGCAACAATTTCTTTCATCAGGCCATCAGAGAAATTAATAAACTGCACAAACTGTCCTCAGTTCCCTTGGTTAGCAACAGGGACGGAAGCAGTTTGAACTTTAGCAACATATCCAGAATATCTTAACTCCTCCGTCTTCCTGAGTGTTTTTAATCCCTGTGTTTAAGTGCTTTTGTACAGTGTGTGTGTTTGCATGGCACACGGGTGAACAGGAGGACCGTATTTCACTTCCTCGTATGCTGAAGGTATGCACTAAAAGTGACAATAAACTGAACTGGACTGTGAGTAAAAACCAATAACAGATAAGCCAGAAAACCAGAGAAATGAGCTGAAAAAGCTGCTGAGTTCAGCATAACTGGGTGGAATAAAATGATCATTTCCTGTAAGGCCAGAACCTGCTTTCACATTTATTCTACTGATAGCAGAGTTATAAATTAGTGCGTCTCAAAGCACATTCTGCAATTAAAAAACAAAAATATTTTCCAATTGTGAGAGCATATCTGAACCCCTTCGCCGCCTCCCACCCAACACATTACTTGCGCTTCAAACAATCGATGAGCCGCTGACACTCCTCATCCGCTCATCCCAGCATCCCGTGTACGTCCCAGAGCAATTAGCCCGCTTGCATTCCCGACAGTACAAAGCACCGTACACGGCGAATCCCCCTCTTCTCTCACTTTCTTTCTTTCCTTTATTGATTATTTTATATCCAGTTGGACATGTTTTCATTTTTTTCTTTAGAAATTTCAACTACCTGACACGTATAACTGGAGGTGTGCGAAGGTTTTACAGCTTTTACACTCATACCCTTTATTTGCCTGTAAAAGGCTGTTGTTGAGAAGTCATTAATAGATGCGCATGTGTGAGGCCTTCAAATGGTTCCCTCTGTGAGCAGGAATGTGTGTTGCATTGTATGTGTATGTGTTGCTGAGAATTCTTTCTTTAAATGTTGAATTGTTGAAATTAATTGTTGTTATGAACATTCTCCAAACTGCTGCTTTTAAGACAATTTATTGGTTCATTATTAAGGTAAAAAAAACCTTTTTTGCTGCTCTTAGAGAAAGTAACTATATTACTTCCATTAGTTTTTGTGAGTTTTTGGTTGGTAAATATGACTGATGATGTGATTAAATGTTAATGTGACTAAGTGTTTCCATCGTTTCTCTGACCTGCTACAGGAGGCGAAGAGAGACCTCGTCTGCATCTTAACTCTTCTCCCTCATGTCGCCTGCAGGTGCGTGTTAGCTTATCCGGGTTGTTTGTGAGATGTAATAGACTGCACTTTATTTGGAGCTAAATATGTGCATAAGGGGTTAAGGGAGATTTTCTATTAATCCCCCCCAAAAAATGATTTTGTGTGATGAAGAATTAAGACATTTGCATGTAGAAATGTTATTTTTTTGTATTTTATTTGTTTTTATGTTGCTTATATTGACATTTGGTTTGTATATTATTTATTGTACCTGAAATTACATTAATTTTTTTTGGCTGTATGCATTTGTTTACATTAAAATAAACTGGGAAACTTTTGACTGGAACATGTGGAGAGACTGTGCCGTTATCTTCTAAATTGTGCTGCTTCATGTCACCTGCAGAATACATGTGCAGATGCTAATCTCTGGTAGCAACAACTCAACTGTGCATCATATTGACATTCTTTTTGCAGAGTTGTTGTAAAACCAGACATTCATCCCCCAAAAGAGAGAAACAAATTCTGTTTGACTCGCCCAACGGGGTCTGGACTCTTTAGATAACAGCTTTATTTGGTAATAAATCTTTATTGAATGCCCCTTGTTCTCTTTGTCCATGAAAAGGCACTAATTGAAAGTTTTCACTATAAATAATGACTTTATATAAATACACAATGACATGAATGTTTAGTTACTTCTAACTTCTGTTTCAGCTGGAAGTATCTGATGTTAGATGATACATTTACAATAGATTCAGTTTATATTTAAAATAGTTGTTCGGCACAAATAAGTACAGCTTCAGAAGTCTGAGTTGGGTCATCAGACTTTGTTAAACCCAATATCTTCACTCCTAATTGCTGTCTGTCACTGGTGCTCCCTCACCCTCAAACTCATCAAACCTGCTCAACAACCTCTAAAACATTCAAAAACACTAAAAAAAAAAAAAAAATTCTCTTCTTTTAGTAAAAATAAAGAGTGTATATGTGTGTAATTTAAAACAGAAAAATAAAAAGGTCAGCTTGTTCAGTGAAGACATTCAGCCTTTTAAAAGTGTTCATTTCTAGAGCTGAAGTAAAAACTTTGCCTCAATTTTGCAGAAGTATTTTTTCAAAACACAATTTAGCTAGGAAAAAGTGAAGATGTGTTGCATTTAAGTTGTGAATTTAGCATAAAGTAATCTGTATTTCTTCAGTTTATTTTCTTCGACTTGCAGCCAAAAGGCTAATAACACAGTTGCCATCCAGCAGGAGAATAACCACGACTGAGGCTCCCTGCTGGCAGCTGCATGCGGTGACCTGGGACTGCAGGAGCAAAGTCGTGCTGACTCTGTGAATGTGAAAACACAGAGGCTGGCTTGTCACAGTGCCAAGCATTCGATTTGTTTAGAGACACAATATGGCCATCTTGGCTGAGTGCTGGAAAAGATGCCGAGGGAGCCAGTCTGTGCCAGACAACTTTCTCTTGTCGCTCTTCCTCTCTTATTTTCCACAGTTAGACCGGCCTCTGCAGGGAGCATTTGAAGAAAGAAAAATGCTTTCATGGGAGTTTCAAAGCGGTAATCAAACACGCAGTATTCTCTGAAATATCTAAACTTCTTGACACTTTGATTGTCTCCTTGATTTATGACTTTCTGACTCATAATATATTCATGTTGCCTTTTTCTCTCTATAAATATTTTAAAAAATTCTGTGAAGCATTTTACTCATTTATGAGTCTCTCAAAATGAACTTGTTTGAATGATATTCTTCATGATGAGGAAAAGAAAACATAAGAGTCTTTCCATACTGTCTGAAAGAATTGCTGTGAGAAAAGCATTTTGTCAGCTTATTTTCACTGTCAGCATCTCTTCACAGAAGAATTAAACATTCACATGAATGAGTTAGTTTCATTTCTTCTGCTGTACACTGCACAACAACAGGGAATGAAAGATTAAAACATCGAACTGCGCGATTATCTGATTTAAATGAAGATGCAGGGGTTTTCTTCTTATTTTGCACTCACAGATGTTGCCATTCGCTCTAAGACCTCATTTGTTTTTTCCGTATCACCTTTTCAGCCCACCAGATGTCCTCAGTCATTTAGTCCACACAGGCTTTCCAGTCCTCTAATCATCCCTGCGGTGTGTACATAGCTCTCCACATGCACTCAGGCTGTCACGCATCCCAGGATGGTTTTGGGAAAACCCATTTTCAGCTGGTGCCTGTTTTTAATTTTTTTTAAACTACAATCTCTGTCTTCTCTCTGGTTGTGTTTGCTGTCATGCAACTTACCACATTCTCTCCGTCAGCTCCTGTTTCGGTGTTTGTCACTAAAACGGTTTCTGTCTGCCTCATCCTGATTCGCTTTCCTGCTTCAATAAGGACACATGTTGTTTTATGTTCACAAAACAAAATAGAAAATAGGTTTTTTTTGGAAACGTCCCAATAAAATTTTGGGAACTACTCTTAGTGATGTATGAAGAGACATTTAAAGCTGTTGGAAAAGCAGTAAATGTTTATCACTAGCAGTGACGTTGCTAGGCTGGTTTTCCTGGGGCTTTAGCCCCGGGTGGTTTTAGTCTAGCGGCTTTAGTCTTCAAGTCTCGGCATCCTAAACCAATATAAGTCACTGTATATGGATGACATCCCCCAGCTACACCATTCTTTTATTTGTTATCCACCAATGGCACACACACTCAATCTCAACCAGAGCAACACGAGTAGGCTACTACTCTTTTTATATACAGTCTATGGCTACGACAGAAGGCAAACTAGCCAGTGTGATGGAAATAATGAGTTTGAGAAGATTTCTGTAGTGCCACATAGCACTTGCGCTCCTCTGCCAACATTTATACAGCATATTTGAACTTTCCAGGCTGGTAGGAACTACATCTTCTTCCGCCGGAGCAGTGCAGTTCACTCCCTGCTCTCTGTCCAGTCTGACATGCAGTAATGGAGGCATAATAGCTCTATAAACAGCAAAGATGCAGAGAAAACCACACAACTCTTTAAACATTTGAGAATTAATCAGAACACAGTAGCAGAAGTGATGAGGTTATGATGATGGGCGCATCACGGCGGAAACAGACATTACTCCACGTCTTTAGGGCTGCAGGTAGAGTCTGGACCAGATGGAGAACCCGTGGAGCTGGTGGAGGTGTGTAAAATGGTCTCTTAATGTGGGCAAATGATTTACGTCTGTCTGCTGGTTTTAATTGTGTTAATGTTTAAATAACAGAAATTCCTGCAATCTTAAAACGCAGGCTTCCTGTTTGATTTAAATGTTCAGTAAAAGCTTAATTATGGTTCTAAAATAAGTAATGAAATGAGATAATATTTCAACAAATAACTCCATGTATTGATCTTGTACTAATATGTCCCTATGAGATCAGTTTCCCAGATTACCTGCAGAGTAGATCATTACTAACGCAGGTGTCATTACACTAGTCAGTAGCTACTTGATTAAAACAGCCACTGTGAACATTTAAAGAAAAATGCTGAAAAGTATTTAATTCATAGGATGGAGAATAATATTTTAAAAAGTTTATTTTGACTAATGGTTAACTACATAATTATAAAGGTAGAGATAAAGGTGTTTTCAAAACCAACTAACCTGAATGGTCTCTTTGCTTTCAGTACTGAATACAGAGATGTTTCATTATTCTAGACGTTTCTACAGGATCCATCAAAGACAACAGCAGGATTAGAGTCTCACTATAGCCAATGTGGGTATTACTGATATCTGATTTGATACTTTATGACCTCATATATATATATGTATAGGGGTGGAGACGCCCCTTCTCACTAATAAAGCTCCATTTATTCTAAGCAGCACACACTCACAGGATGATTACGGAGCATTTGGATCATACTGTATGATTCTTCATATTTACATATACACATAGTTTTTATTTTTCACACCAGTGCACACCAGGCCCATGAGCCATCGAGTTCAGAGCATTTCTATCCTTCAGCCTTTTATTGGAGCCTCATAGTGTTCTGTGCAATTCTCCTCCTGAAGCTGCTGTTTCGCTTCAGCTAATGAATAATTTCTCTTGCATGGTCTCTTTTATTTCCCATTACTGAGCGCTTAACTTTTGCTATAACACTCATATTTTACAGTGTCCATTAAGCTTCTTTTATCCTTCTTTTTTTAAATCTATTTTTTTAACCTGACCTGTCTGCCATCCACCAGAACTGTCTCCCCCCTGCACACACACACTTTTGGTTGTTATTTAGTGGTGTGTAGTTTCCAAACTATCTCACATAATTCATGAGAAAAGATTAAAAGATGCAGATGGAGAGTTGCTGTGCCACTGATTTAAAATTTTACCATTTTTTTTTTTTAGTATTTCCGTCAGTAGCCAGCAGGATCTATGGAGTTGCTCTTCATGTTGATCATTCCAGCTGCAGCTTTTCTGTATTTTCTTTTATGGTCATTTCATGATTTGAAACACTCCAATCTGAGAAATTAAATAATTAGAAAAGGCAACACAAATCTAAAAATGATGGGAAAAGAAATGACATACGAAAGAAGTTGTAAAGGATCATATCTGTGTTCTGCTGGATCATTTTCAGCCATGAAAGAGGTGTGTCAGTTTTAACCTAATTAGTTACAGCAGAGACTTGACCAGACTGTCTCTCAAGTGATTTTCAGTTGAAAAAAATTGTAGATATGAACCAAACATACATCTTCTTCTTCGGTGTGAAATACTGTGAGGATAAGACAGCATTAACACTGATCATGAAAATATTCCGGATCACATTGAAATGAATAGGAAGTCAGGCTTTTGTGATGCAGCTGATGAATATTATTTAGAAGTCAGCTTCATTCTTAGTTAAAACTGATGTCAAACCTTCTTCACACTCTGTTGTTTTCCATTTTATCTCACACAGCTCATTATAATCTGCTTCAATTTATTTGTTCGCACTCATCTCTTGCTCATCTTTAATAGTATCATTAAATAGTCACACTCGTCCTCCTGTTGTCTTGGCAGTGAGGTTGAAACTTTTCTCCTGTAATGGGCTCGCTATTGAACATTCACTGGTAATTGAACGGTAATGAACTGTTGTGTGACCTGCAGTGTGTGAGTAATTGATTCTGAAGCAATGCTTGTGGGCGCATTGTGTGTACAATGCAAGCAGGCACTGTGTAAAAGGCAGCTGTTGGTGTGAATGGAGAGTGCTGTTGCTGCACTCGCCTATAGATGGTGATGCTGCACTTCTCGCAAAGTGAGCGAACTTACCGAGATCTCACCAGGCTTTAAGTGATCAGCCCTTTTGAAATAAGAAGACAACTGCAGGCAAAAGCTGCCAGTGTACACCTCATATGGATTAAGATTTGCTTTGTTGTGTTTGGGGATTATTATGTTTTCTTGGTGTATGTTTCTACTGCTAGTCTCCAGATTATACTCTATCATCGCTTTCATATAGTAGCCACTGTGGTGTATAATGGTAG
>JBAMHX010000015.1:7301833-7314349 GCA_037177515.1 Pseudomugil tenellus
ATAGATAGATAGATAGATAGATAGATAGATAGATAGATAGATAGATAGATAGATAGATAGATAGATAGATAGATCTTAGCAGTGTTCCTGCATTATTCTCCATTTAATGATACCCCCCATCTGTCCACGTCATTCCCTCTCGTGTTTTTCTCAGGAGGGATATCTGTCAATACTCCATCCTACTACCAAAGCCCCATGACGAGAGGAAGGGAGAGGGAACAGTGATCAATTTCAGATATGGCCTGAAGCACAAGGTTTACTAACAAAAGAGATTTCATGCACTGTTAAAGCTATTGAGTGGCCAGTGGATTAGCTCACACTTCACATTAACCCTGAAACTCTATGACAAAGGCCCATTTAACAAAAGCCTCGCAATCTACACTGTGCGGGTGCACTTAGGTCTTGATAGCATCAGCTGCAATTGAGATACTTCAGAGGCAATAAACACTGACATTTAGGAGAGACTTTTTAAAGCAGGGAGATTCAAATGTACATGCTAAAGGAGGCGGTTCTGAGAACAGAGATCTATTGGCCACACAAGGATGCAAAAATTGTCAGGGCATTGCTTGAGTTAATGCCTAAATTCTTAATTCATGGTTGTATAATGCAACACGAGAATGGATCAAAATCTCTGTGTTAAACTTTTTCTGTTCCTACACAGTAATTATTTTTGATCACACATCACATCCTTAGAATCTATAAATGTCGGAAAAGAAAAAGGACAAAAAAATGAAGCAGTGGCCAGCGGTTATAGATCCACTTAATTGGATTTTCTGACTAAAGTAGGAGCTAATTAACTAACACTGTCCACACTTTAAATACATCCGTCAAAAGATGCTCTTCCTTGGAAGAGAGAAGACTATTTGCATTATAAATTTGACTCCTGTGACGAATCATTCTTTTCCCTTTAATGAAGAGCATGTATTGTGTAGTCTAACCCAGTCTGCAAAATATGACAAATATTCTGCAGCTTGTTTTGAGCTTGAGCAACTTAAATAGTTTGCAAGAGCAGTGCTTAGAATAACAGAGAACATTTCATACAGTGTTTTCAGGGCATATCATCATCCATCACCACAATGTTACAATGAGGACTGACTGCGTAATTTGTTTACTTTGTTTGCTGACAGCAGTTGTTTGCTGAATCCCATATTCCTCTGGAAAAAAAAACAGGAAATAGAAAGAGTGAGAGAAAATAGGAAAAACTCAGCATTACTTTCATCTCTTCTGCCTTGCTTTGTGGTGCTTGTGTTATTCATGGTATACCTGCGAAATGCAGTGTGACTGCAGCAATGAATAAATGCAGTTATTTATATTTTGCTTGTGATAAGGGTAGCTGTTTGTATTGACTGAAAGTTTTGCGTCTAAACATTTGTCATCCTCTCTGCCACTTTGGCAAAGCTAAACTCAGAGGCATTACAGCAGGGTCAGCAAACTCTGAACCTCATGTGAGCACGCTCCTGTGATCAAATTCTTAACTGACTTGTGAAAAAACATGTAAAATTCAATCAGGCTCATAATTAAGATGGCCCTTTATCCTTTGAATACTAGTGAGTCTCCATAGTTGGTGATCTGCATATTAATTTCTTAAAGCTTATTTTTGAAATACTTCACTGAGCTAATTTTGATTCATGAACATTTTACCTTACATTAAAGTCAAATGGATGGAGTCTACTTGAGATCTAATAGTGCCTCACCTCAATAGATGCACAGGCGTGTTGGTGTGCAACTCATCACAAATACAACGATAAAAAAAAAAAATTATTTTACCTTATCTTTTCTTTAAATCCTCATACATGACAAGTCTGAGGAAATTGTTTCTTTATATATATAAATAGTTGTCGGGTCAGAGTTGTAGTTGTAGTGTAAAGCCTTTTTCAAAGATTCAAAGTCATTTCCGTCTTTCAATTTGTGAGCTTGCTGCTTCACGTTCCGTGCATTTCACTCCACCACATGCCCATCTCTGAAATGATGTCAGCCAACACTAAACCTGCTACAGTGGCCACAAAGAGCATCTTTAAAGCCTGCATGGTGGTCACAATTGCAATTCATCTAAAATAATTAAGAGTGATTAGCCTCAAAAGCTTTGTTTGAATAACAGGGCAACAGAGAGGAACTCGGCTCCCGCAAAAAGCAGAGCTTTTTTCAGGGGGTGGCTAAAAAACAAAGCATTTTCAGGTTCCATTTGATTTTTTTTTTTGTTAGATTACTAATGTTCCTTTAAAATGGCATTCATTCCTAATTTTTTTTTAGTCATTCCTCTAATTTAATTAATAAAAGTTTCCAAACGGCGTAGGTAGTTCATTCTGTTTTTGTCACCATCCTGGACAGTGACCATGTCTTTGCTGCTTTTTGAGCCTGTTAAAGGAATTTTCTGTTCCTTTATGAGTCGTTCTAAATAAAATTAGCCACATAAAGTAGTAAGGGTGTTTTTCACCAACTTATAGTGCACTATGTTTGCAAATGTTTGTGATTCATATAGTTGTCCTAAATCCCCAAAACTAAAGCGCCCCCAAAAGGCTTACACATAATTTGAACCCTGCTCAAAAGTGACAAAAGTGATGGTTCTCTCGTTTGTATCTTTTAATATGTCATTTCTGTCAGAAGTACACCAGGTACTATCCTTATGAATGAAGCATTCATCAAACTTTATAAATTGGTTGAAATATTGCTTTCTTGGTTTCTAAATAGTAAAAGCACAAAAAGCACTTTTTATTTTTTCATTTTTACAGCAGTTAAGAACGGACCTGTTAATGACTTTTTCTGTTCTTCATTGTTTGCATATAATAGTTATTGCTAGTAAATCAGCATCCCTCTGGCTGTCTGTAAAAAAGACTGAATCTATTGAGAAAGTCCTTTTTTGAGCTTTCATGACGTTTGAGTAAGACAGGTCCATTAACATCTGCTCATCAACTCAGTATTGTTTTGGGGGGATTATTTTTTTCATTTCCATTCAAATTGGAAAAAACTAATTTATTTAATTTAAAACCCATGTTAACAAAAAGAATTATCTAAAACAGAATTATTGTTCTATTACTTATTACTTTCTTAACTAATATGACCAGACATCTAGTGTTTTTGCTCTTTTCTCATAACCTTGAATTTGCTGAATGTCTTTTGAATTAGTTTGTTAAAGACATTTTTGCTGGGTAAGTCTCCAAGACACCCTATTAAGATATGTTTATAAAAGAATTACAATGGTTGCTTCTGAGAAAATAAACATAAATGTCTCAAAATTATGGCATATTTTAGCAAATGCAACACATTCTTTTTTCCTTATAATTATCATAAACAATCATTATAATTACAGCTAAATGCAGTTGTCTTCATTATAGGGCCCTGAGATTATTCACTTGTTACATTTCCTCCCTGACCTCTGCTGTTCCACAGTGCAGCTTTCAGTCTATATTTTTGGCATAAATACTTAAATGTTTCTGAGAACAAATTTTGCTGTCAGAAATATGCAAATCCATATTCATCATTTGGTATCAGCACTACCTTTTTAAAACTGGCCCATTAACAGAGTAACAAACCTGCTTACCAGCCAGCTAATGAAAAAGCAACGGTAACATGTTGAATTTTGATTCAAAGTGGACATGACTGGTGATGCTACCTACCACTTGTAGCGCCAAGCTCCAGTCTCTATATTGCACAGCTACAGGTTGTAATTCATGTCATAGATATCCATCAGGTATGTACGGCAGCTCTGCCAGAGCTGATCCTCTGCCAGCGTCTGCAGCCATCTGTTCATCCTCCTCCTTTTGGAGGGATTTTGTGATCAGACTTCCTTTCAGCAAGTCGAATACACAAAACACAGTTATTTCAAAACGCTGTCCGTGATAATACAGCAGACAGAACATTACTATTTTCTTAGTATAGCTCAATATAGCCAGTTTACCATTATCAGGTTTTAAAGCCCACTAAGACATTTTTACAAATGCCAACAAAAACATACAAGTTGAGTTTATGTTAGAGCCTTTTTATAGGTTGCTCTTGAAATGTAAGGAGTTGCATTTAGCTCTTACCATTCAGAGCACATTCACAGTCTGGCTGGTCTGGTCTGTACATAGGCTCATTCTTTTATGGTGGAGAATGAGGCAAGGTGAACAAACAAGTTAAATGAATCTTCATGGCCGATGCAGAACTTTGCAAGAACTAATGTACTTTAGGATAAGTGACTTTGTGAGGTTCGTTCATAGTCAGCTGATGGTGGTTGGCACATTTTGGTGGTATCTTACCCAAATCCTCCATGCTCCCATCTGATAATACATAAGAATCTAATTACAGAAAAAAATAAAATTAGGCTTTTTTTATCCAAAACGTTCTCGCATAATTTTGTAGATATTTCTTTGGTGAATTTTGAGCTGTTCATGTGATCAGACGGGACACAAATCAAGGTCGTGACAGCCCTTGCAGGAAATGGTCTGCAGGTGGGGGCTCATCGTTTGGTGGACCCGGTGGGCTTTAGTACTGGTTTTGTGTTTTCTGGTTGGTTTTGAAGGCGGTGTTCATTGTGGTAAGTGTTTTCGTCTGTTGCTGGTCCGTTGTTTGTGTTGTTGTGGCCTGTGTCTTGTTGTTTTTTCCCTGGCACAGTTACGTGACTCGTGGTGTTTCTGTCTCTGTAGGTCTAAAGAGCAGCTCCCTTGGAGTTCGTTTTGGTGATGTCAGCCTTGGCTGGAGCAGTTGTCTCCGAGGTTGCGGGTGGGATCGCTGTGTTCAGTTGCTTTGCCCAACTTGCGGGTTTTGGTGGTGGTGAGTCCCTAGTGACGGTCCCATCTATGGTCCACAGCAGTCCACAGCCGTCTTTCTGTGATTTATTTCGGCCTTTGCACACACTGTAGAAAGACGTCCTGCTATTGGCAGGATGTCTTTCTTCACTACCAAGGAATATGTTGTTGCCGTAAGTTGTCTGGGGATAGTCCTCCTTTAAATAAAAATCCAGTGTGTTTTAGTGTAGTGCAGGAGTTGTAAAATTATCAATGCCATGCCGGTACCCTCAGACTTTGCTGTTTTTGCTGAGCTCTGTCATGTGCCAGATTTAGATGGTTTATGCAAGTTAACAAAAGGCTGTCCGTTGAAATTTGGCACATCACTTCTGTTCCTCTTTGTTTTACCTACATCTGCTCAACTTGAATGACCTGCCGAACCAAATTCCTCTTTCACTGTTGCTCCCTTGCATGAAGCTTTCCATTGTTTCAGGAGCTGCAGTATTTATCTCATGAAACAAATGCATCACGCCAGGAAAAAAAAAGGCTTTTTTTCTGTTTTTACGCTCAAGATCTCCACCCTAAGCCAGAGATTACAGTCACTTTTGATCTGTTCTTAAACACAGATTTGTGTGAGTGTGTGTTTCCCTCTGTTGACATTGGGATAAAAAACCCGAAGTGATTAGCGAAACCAAAAACCTCATTACGCACTCAATGCAGAGGCTACTGTGCTTTGTGAAACTCTGCAAAGACACACTCAGCTGTTCACATTCAGATAGGGTGCATGTTTACCACCATTCATGTGGAAAAAGCACACAGCTTAATTTCACCAAAAGCTATGATTGCCTTTTTCCCCCTCGTCCTTTCTCCAAAATGGATAAAACCAAGCAGCGCAGGTGCAATCTGGAAATTCAGCAGGTTCAGTTAGTGTGTGAGAGAATATTGGTGGCTGACTGGAATAATATCACCAACTATTTTGTCTTTATTTACCCACATCGATCTACTCCTTACAATAGTCTGGATGAATGTGTGAAGGGAAAATTGACAGCAATAGAGTCTGGTTCAACATGCTGGCTGATAGTTGCAGGTCAGCAGAGGTTCTGTTCTATGTAGTTACTGTAAACCCTCCATTCTAACCAGTCTCACTCAAACCAGGAAATAAATGGGGATTCTATTCTAAGGCTTTTGCTGCACTAGGTTTAAGCACCCCTTGTGTCTTTGTTTCTCCATAGAGTTCATAAAAAACACTCCTGGCAAAGCAAGTGTAAATCTAAAAGCACAAGCTGTGGGTTTAAAATGATGACAACTGAGTTTCCCCCTTTTTACATGTAACATATTTCATTTTCATCAAAACATTTGTGCTTTAGTTTTGGCAATTAACCTCCACTGATTGCTGTGGTAGGAGATAATTGGAATAAATATTCTGAATCACTGTTGCACAGCAGCTTTACTGTGGATTCGGAAAGTGAAGTTTCTGTGTCCAGTCCATCTGTTTTTATTTATTTATATTTTAAAAAACACAACACGGCTCATAAGTGCCACAGCACACAGCAGTGGAGTGAGAAGTAAATGTTACTAAAGCAAAAAAACTAATGTATAATGCAACTCATAGCATGTCTCCAACAGGTTAAGGCCTTTTCTTTCTGCTCTAGGCCCTTTACTCCCACATTTTTTTACTCTTTTTTTTCACCTCAGTGTGCAGCGTTTCCTCTGAACTCAAAGGGAAGCTGATGTCTATGTGCCCTGATGTGAGGCAGAGTTAGCTTATTCACTTTTCTTCTGGGGGAGTTGCTTTCTTTTAGTGTTGACTACTCGTAAAGTATGCTGTGTCTGACCTTTTATTAGAATGTTTTCACAAAGTTTGTTTAAACAACAAATGTGTTATTTACACATTCATAAAAATGAACTTTATGGATTAATCCCAGAATTACATCAATAAGGTTACTTCTTTAAAAATAAGACAAAACGGAAATAAATATGTGTTGTCTCATGAAGGATATTGAACTGGAAAAATCTATTGTAGAATATATATTTGGAGCACAGAGTGTCTGAGAGATATATTATATTTTCAACTGGTGTATAGTTTATTGTCTAAATGGATTTTGATCATAAACTGATGGATTTAAAATCCAGAAAATCAAATTACTGATTTTCTCCCTCTAGAAGGAAGGCACCCAAGCCCCCTGCCTATTTTATCTTGAGATTATTGTCCTGCTGCATGACCCAGTTTAAGCTACTGAGTGGTTGGTGTCACATTTGACTCTGATATTTTAGTGTACAAAGATTTTTATCGTCAGTGCAGGGACTTTAATTGTCTGGGTGTAGTTGGAAACCTTGCCCAAATGATCAACTGTCTACCACTGTGCCCGTAGTTGTTGTGCGATGTTTGTGTTGGAACGCACTTAACGAACCATCATCGATGAGAGACCTCCTGCTGGATGTCCTCGCATCACCACCATCTGAATAAACAAAAACAGCACATAAAATACCCCCAACATTACTTCCAGCTGCTGCTCAGGATGTTAAAACTGTGAGTTTATAGAGGTGGGAGAACATACATTACACATCAACAGAAAGTAGGAGGCTGCATGTATAAAAAAAGAAAGTGGAGAAAAAGGGAACACAGCAGTGTGTGATCTCATATGAGTGAGCATTGATTTGCTACACTGAACAGCTAATCAGACTGAGCAGTCTGACACTTGGACATATGTTGACTATACGAGAGTCTGACAATGGTGACGGGGCGCACATACCAGAAGTACAAGGATGACAGATGTTCAAGATACTCCAGACATGCTTGATCGCTGGCTGTTGGTTTGATGTGTAAGGGGCCAGGGATCCTCGCTTATGTATTTTTTCCCTTGACTTTATGTTAACAGACAACATGAAGGTAAACCAGCATACCTCCAAAACCACAGTTCATAGAGCCAGTAACTCTTGCAAAGGACCAGTTAACAAGGTGTTTGTGATTACTGTTGCTTTGCGACTTCCGCTCCTAACTCCAAGCCAATGAGGTGTATAGAGATTTATACAGACTCAAGTAAATAAGCACTAAACAAAAACATTAAGATTTAATATCTCATAGTTAATCTGAAATAGTTCATAGCTTTTTCTTGGAATGAAAAGGAACAGATGTGGATTTATTTTTTCTTTAAACTGTGTATAAAATCTTTTTTTCACATCACTAATAAAAGTCTTGAAACATGCCACAGTTGCTAATTTGTTATTTGTTACACAACAAGCCAACCCACTCATTGTTGGTTTAACTTCAATTTGAAAGGTGTGAATAAAAGAAAAAAAAAACAGAACTTATCAGCCACTTTAGCAGCTGATTAATTGGTGAATGAGAAAAACTCACTCTGACTTGGAGAAAGGACCTAAAGAGTCAGACCTCCGATCACTATGATGCCTGAAGGAAATAAGTACAGCTGCCATTATTTTGTTTCATGTTGTATCATGGAGCTGTTGTCTGCCCAATTATATCAGTCTTTTATTTACATGCTACTGTATGAACAAAGTGCAGCTGAAGGAGAAAAGAAATTTTAATGACACAATGGATGTATTGAAAAGAGGTTTTGCAGTGTTTGGATGGTGCAAAGAACCAGGCCTGTTAATAACTGGTCAGTAAATCACTTTGATTTGTGCTGAAAAATACGTTGTTGGAAAAATGCTGCTGATTATCTTTTTGATAAAAAAAATAACACAACAAAACTTTACATTTATAATTTAAATGCCTTCATTTGCACTTATAATGTGACTTTTTTTTATATAAAAAAAGAAACAAATAAATATATTGAGGAGTTTACCTGCCTCTTTGACTTGTGATGGAAAAAGTTTGAGCCCTGTATACTTATATGAATCAACCTCTAAACCCTGTAAAGCCAAACGTGTCATATTAGACATTTGATACATACAGTTTCAGAGACATTTTGCATCATTTTATAAAAGTATAAAACTTTACTCAAAATCCTGTTGTACACCCAATATTACTGGTCTGTTGCTCCATGGTGAACACCAGAAAACAGAAGATTACAATACAATAACTTTGAGCAATCACATGGTAATAAATGGTCAAAATACTAAAAATAAATTGTTACATTTTTTCTTATTTTGTTAAAGGTTAAAATAAACAAACAAAAACAACCCTTTTCTGCCCAGTTCTGCTAAGGTTGGGCTTTAAAGGGTTATTAGAGGTGTACATTTTACTATTGCAGTTGCAATATTGTGAATTTAGTTCAATTAGTTTCTTAACAGCTACCATTTTGTCTGAAAGTAGAGTTTTCTCAAATAATTAAATGAAAGGCTGTCATTGTGAAAATTTTGATGGAAGGAAAAACGGAAATATCAAAAGGTCTGTTTAATTCTTTTAGCTTTTAAAATGATTTTCCTAAATGTAAAAATTGTTTCTGAAATATTTTATTTTACCTTCTGGGGTTCTTTAAATGAATGTAAGGAAAAGAGCAGAACATGTAAAACTACCTTTAGATTCAAAAGATATGAAAGATGATAATACTGTTACAATGTTTTAAATCCCTTTTTCAATAATTCAACAGAACAATATTTAATGTTCTAAAAATAGTATCTTTAGACCAGCTATGTTTGACCTGTTCAACTATTATTTTTGCTCACCTTTAGACAAAGTATATCTCGTGACATCATAGTCATCTGTCAGCTACATCTCTCTTCTTTCCTTGCTTTCTTCAAACCATTTCTTTCCCATTCGCACTGATTCCCTTCCTCCCTTATGTGTGTTTGAACTGTGCTGCTCCGTGTGCCATAACTGAGTAAACGCTGACATCACAACACCTGTTCCCAAAAGGTCAACTCAAACCTGTCTCAGATTTCACACATACCCAAAAACCTCCTACTTTCCTGCACTTAGTTTGGATTTACATGTTGTCTCTAAAAAGCAGCTGCAGAAAATACACACAGCCCGTTCTCTCCCACACAGCACACTCTTACTGTGTTTTGAATGTCCTGATTTTTGGCAGTTATGTATAATTCATATATACAACCTCAAGTCCTCGTGAAAAGTTGTCCTGTGCTCGAGTGTTTGTTTGCTTGTATCATTAACACATCACTTTGCTGAAAAAAGATAACAGCACCCAAGGTCTCTTAGCATTAGCGACCCTGCTGCCCACATACATGTCACACCAGTGTAATTAGCAGTGAGAGGTACAGCCTCTGGTGCTGTGCATTGTTAAAGTCAACAGAAAAGCTATAACAACATATTTGTTTTGTTGTTGCTATTACATCTCATTGTATATCGCCCACAAATGAAGATGGCCTTCATTACATTTGGCATTATTGGAATTACTTCATGGTGAATGGCTCGTAACCACTGTGCAAGCAGTAGCACATGAGTAGAAAAAGGGTCACAAGTTTCTTCGATAACTTTCTAATTACATAGAGCACTTCCGAATTTAACAAAATTTATTATGAAGTAAACTTTATCTTTTCTAACAAGGGCAGCTATAATCCCGACATATAAACACAAAATTGGCAGAGAAAAAGGAAACTTTTGCAGTTGAAATACTGCAGTAAAACTGCAGTGCTGGGGAAGGTTTTGATTAAATTATTTGTTGAGCAGTAAGGGGTCGGAAAGGGGGCGTAAACTCGCTGATTCTCATGAATTTAAAGAGGCTACTTTACAGGGTTAATATACATAAATGGCTCCTTAGCAACCACAGTTTCATAGGACAGTCATGTAGATTTTGCAGCATTTTAAAATTCATGGTGGTTAGACATCAAGCCTCATTTCATTACCATGTTAACAACTTCTTGTTATGGAACCTGACAAAATAACAGAAGGCAATACAATAAATAATATGGATTTCACCTAGCTTACAGTGGTATAATAAAATCAGAAAATTGGAAAAAACAGAATTGAAATGAAATAGTTGTTTGTGTTTAACAGAGCTGAAGAGGCTTGATGGTCGTTTTGCAGGATGAAATACATCTTTCACATAATCGAACTAGGGAAAACATTATTACAGAAAGTTTCTGTCAAGTTAAAAAGAAACAGACACCAACAAAAAATCAGATTGTTTTGATTGCGGATTAAATAAAATACTGTAAGAAAAACGTTCTGGTTGAGTCCATATGGGGGGCTCCTTTAGAGTACATTTGTTGCTTTCAGACATGGTTCGTATGTTTTTCTTACAGACATTTATCTTACTAAATCCTTAGTCTTGATGAGTCCATCAGGCTAATGATAAATTAGTGTGGCACTCTGTTGTGTTGTCTGACATGACAGCAAAAATAGCAGAAAACCACAATATTTTATAAATCATTATTGTAATTTCCTTAATTTATCAACAGAACAATGTGAAGGTTTTACTTATTAATAATGCCATTTTTCTTGATTGTTTTTTTCAAACTTGTCTTGTCCAGCATTAAAGAAAGCAGAACTATAGTCTGAGTGGCATGTTATGCTGGGCAATTTAGCTTTATCAAGAGGAACTTAATAAAGATCTCCTTTATAATGTGACTTATTATATAGTTTGTTTTTTCTAAAACATGTTTATGTTACAGAGTTTAAATAATATTGCTGGACTTGATCGGAAAGGACAGAAAAAAGAAAATGAAAGTGAAGACAGAACAAAGGAGAGAAAGAAACACACCCCATAGAGACTAATACAACCCAACCACATCTACTACATCAACTACATCATCTACTACACCTGTACTAAAACCCAACATAAGGCATATAAGGTATACCCCCACAGGTATATAGAGTCAACAACTGCTGGGAGCATGAACAGGATGAACAAGCTAAAATGAATCCCGAAAGACTCATAATAGAAAATGACCTTCAGATGGTCTTTAGTAAGTAGCTTTACCTTATAACTCAGTGACTGCGTCAACATGCAGGAAGAACAGAGTGAAAGCTTCTGGCAGTAAAGTGGTCATTTTAATGTGTAACGGCCCTCACAAAGGTCGCAGGCAGGCTAGGAGGACTCCAAGACCTGGACCATTAGCAAGCAGTCCAGAGCATGAACCCCGACCACCCCACTTCTGAGTCAACCTGACATCTACCCAAAAGGTGGCAGAGGGAGGCCCCAGTCAGAGCCCATCCCATCTGGGGGAACAGGCCCCAGCAGGCCCAGATTGGCAATTGCCTAGGAGCACAGAACACATGTCCCAGGACTTCAAGAGCCCAGAAGCGACTGCCCACCCCCACAGGCTATCTTGCATCTCTATGTGATCTATGCCTCTATTTTATTTGTAGAAAAGTTATTAACACTATTAACAAGCTTTTTTTTGCTGAAAAAAATTTAATTTGTATAGAGACCTGTAACATCTGGGATCTTTTTCACCAGGTTTCTTCTCATTGGACAGGATCCACTGAGGAAATGACTACCCTGATGGGAGTTTCTAAATGGGAGTTTGTGGGTTGAAGCTGTGTTGTTGTAGATAGCAGCATTTCTCACCACACTAATGTGTGAAGCTATAGTCCATGCAGCCAGTGACGGCTTCCTTATTGTTCTTGTTCGTGTTGTATTCCGCCAAACAGTCCAATTTTTAACAAGTTAAACCAGGAAAAAGTGGGAAGACAATACTCTGCAGATATTACCAAAAATGTGTGAAAAGTTGATGATAAAGTTGTCAGGATTCATTATAACCTACAGTTTTCCAAAATATGCAATATATAATCAGATGACCGAGATACGTTCATGTGTGTTGGCTCAGCTGAATGCAGTCATTCTGCCCACTCTGGAACGGATGAGGTGCAGAAATAAACAAGTTCTCCCAGTTCTGGTAGAAGCAGCTTTTGAAATTAATTTTGTAATGTGTCAGTACTTGTTCAGAG
>JBAMHX010000015.1:7319157-7334897 GCA_037177515.1 Pseudomugil tenellus
ACATATACAAGATCCACCTACATAGAAATAGAGTTGATAAAAAATTTCATTCAGGAACAAGAGCTAATATAGTAAAGAATGTATTTACTAATAATGATTCATTTTAAAAACACAAGCAGTCTCATTGGTTTAAATGAATTCTGTCAAATATTTTATTACTCAGCAGCTTCAAGTTTTTTTTTTTTTTTATTTCTGTTCCCATAAATACGCTTTCTTTCATGGCCACGTAAACACAGACCTGATAAAATGTGTGAAATTGAGGAATTTCATCTAATTTGTCAATGTACCATGTTTAGAGATCAAAGTATATATTTTAGGGAATGAAACCCCACTGATTTAATTTTCTTTAATTCAATCCTTACATCATGTTACGGCAGTTACATGGAAGGGAAAAAATTAAGTTTATTGCTTTTTTAGGAGATTCATTACCAGCTATGTTAAATTAACAGATCTGAACTAATTTTTTAGATTTTTTTCTGCTTTCTTTTTCTGCATCATCGAATCATCTCAGCCCTCGTACATAGAAACCATGATTTTTACATTGATTGCATATTGCTCCTTCCCTCTATGCTGGTCCATGCTTCTCTTCATCCCATTATCCCTGGAAGCTCCACTAATGGTAAAAATAGTTTGTGACAATAACACACACTAACAATTTTCAAAATATAAGGTGTGACACCAAAGTAAAGACAGATAAACATAAATGTGTGGAATTTATGGAATGAAGACATCAGTGGAAATAATTTTTTTCACCATATACAAACATCATTCTATTTCCATCTGGTCTGTGACAAATGACCTACATTGATAGAACTATCTAAAAGGCTTTGCCTGTCTTGTCCTGCGCATACACACAGATTGACACACTCGTACATTCCCCACCTCCCTTCTTTCTTTGACCCAACCTGTCAGATGTGAGCCATCCCAGGGCATTTAGCAGTGTTTGGCCCAGCTGAACCCTGGTCCACCTCACAGCTCCTCGGGGGCATTTCTCATGGCTCAACCTGATCGTCAGCTCTCCAGCTGGGACTTACAGCCTGAGGGGCTGAAAGGGGGTGTGGGGCGTAGTGGCGACTCCACTCTGAAACAAGAACAGTGTGAAAAGCTCCAGACTATGAAAAAAGACCCCAGGACCTTTGTGATACACATACAAACACTTGTGCCTGAAACTCCACTACTACTCCAACACCCCAGAACATGCATGCTCTTAGATAAAAGTGAAATGCAAGGGATGTTTAATCAATGCTAAAACACGTGTTTTGGATAAGACACAAGGACACTGGTGCAGGTAAGTAGCAATCTTTTACAAGTAATCTTAATGGAGATCAGGAATAATATTTTAACATGTTGGTTGAGTGAGTAAATCCATGTGTTTAGTCAAACTACTCGTTTTCAATGGATGGTTTCAATTTCCTGCAGGTTAGCGAAGAAGAAGAAGCTAAATTATTGTATCACTGTTATTTGAAGTTTGAAAACTTATGACATGGAGGCTCATATGGGATGCAACGCCGCTACTGGCTTTACTCTTAACTTTGAAATGAAAGTGTAAGGAGTTAGTGGGCATTTTGGACTCTAATCTGCTATTGATCATAATGCGAAGCTCTATGCTCTCTGCCCGAGGGAGCAGTGTTTTTGTATTATAAGGGGGATAATCTCTTGAAATCATAATCAGCCCGGCGTTTTCTCTTTATCAGCACAAAGGAGGCTATTCAGTCCTTTTCCCGACGGCTGTGTTGTCGTCCTGTTGGTCGGTGTGTTTGTTAGGGAGTCTGTGTATATTGTGCTTTGTGTGGGTGTGTGTGTTGTGTTTTTACAGCACAACAGCCAGCAGCTTGTTGGTGAGGAAATCAGAACCATGGACAGAGTTAGATCAGGAGCAAACTGGGTGCCAAAGGGAAGAAGTATTTTCACATGTAAAACCTACATTCCTAAAGATAAGAAGGAAAGCTAATCCACTAATCACGTCCACTCTATCCAGAAGCAGGCAAAACTGGTGAGGAAGGAAGCAGGCAAAGATTTCATAATGAGCCATGTGCCTTCTGAAGCAGTATTGATCACTTTCCATCTTACATCAGTGTCTTCAGATTTAGACTGATTTAAAAAAAAAACAACTATTTATCTTGAGTTAAATGTTCTTTTCTCTGGCAAAAACCTCTTTAAAAAAGTTACGAATTATTTTCCACTGTATTGCATCACCTCTTCTTTCAACAACGCTTAGCAAGATATGAGGAGGCCATGGTTTTGAAAGCAGGGCCTCACCTATAAACAACATAAACTGACATCCTTAGAAGTATGCTTCTCCAAAATGTTTTGTGCCATTCAACACCAATAAAACCTTTACAATATACTCATGCCACATGTTCTAATGAACCCTGGAGCCATCCCAGTTGCTGGATTTTCAACCGTGCAATAGTATAAAGGTAGGTAGTTTTTGTTTTCTTTGACTATGCAAATCTCATGTCTTCAAAATAAAACACATCATAAGAAAGTCTACATGTTTTGTTGAGTTGTTTTGTACATTATCTTGTGATTTTATGGTTATATGTTGTATGTTACTCTTTGCCTAGTTACTCTCCTGTTGTATATTTAATAATTATCCAAAATGATCCTTTTAATTAATAGAGTTATTCCCTCTTTTGGTGAGATTTTGTTTCAATCGATCTTCAGTAGCTTTTATTATCCCCAAAAGTCATCGGTCTGTGTTGCGTCCTCATAACCATCTTCCTTTACTCTTTCCTGTATTTTATTACCTTCTCACATTCACTTAATCAACAATCTTTCCCAGTGTATGCAGTTGCTTGTTTTTTCATTGCTTTTTTGCCACATGCTTGTCTCAGCTTCTCCTCAGATTCAGCCTTTTTAAGTTATTTTCTTTTTCTGATAAGTATATTGTACTTTAATACTTCCTGTAGTTTGCTTAAATAAAGTTTGGCTCAACTGTTTTCCCAAAGATGAGTACTGTGTTCGAGTCTTCAGTCACCTGGAATATGACAAGTTATCTTTTTTCACAAGTGGACAGCATACCTAAGACTTTGATTAAAAAAATACAAGATTGTGACATACCTTTAAAAAAAGTAGTAAAGAAATAGTTTCAGAAATTTAGAATCTGCCATTAACAATAGGAATTCAGTCGAGAAACAATCAGTATTCATTTGCTCATTTTTTATAATATCTGCCTATCTTTACCACCTAAAGACTCAGGTTGTTTTGGGACATTTTCCCATTTAATTACCTAATTACTAACATGTAGAAAAAGACTGAGTACTTTCACCAAGTATTCTGCAGGGTTTAACTGATGAGTAAATTATTGCAGTGTGATCCACACATGTCATGTACTTCTTCCAGAAGTACCATGTACTTCCAGAACATTTAGTTAAATATGCAGCAATTTTCCATCAGTTTTCATGATGGCAGTAACGTCACAGAACGTGGCTTGATTTGATCCACAGATATAACAAAACGTTTAAATGTTGCAGCAACATTAAGCTTATATGTGAACGAGCACTCACTGGCCTTTTTATTGGGTACATCTATTCAATTGCTTGTAAACACATATGCCATTTAGTCATGTAGAGATGGTCATGAAAAAGTGCTAAGCTGAACATCAGAATGGGAAAGGACAGAGATTTACGTCACTTTGAACGTGACACGGCTGTTGCTGCCAGATTGACTGGTCTGAGTTTGTCCGGTCTACTGAAATTTTTACATGCAACCATCTGGTTTGAAATAGGGGTCTGAAAAAGACCAAAAAAAAAAAAAAAAGAATCACATGAGCAGCATTTGTCTGAATGGAAATGCTTTGTTAGGAGTCAAAGAAAAATGGTCAGACTGATTTGAGACAATAGAAGGACAACAGCAAAAAAAAAAAAAAAAGACCCCAGGACCTTTGTGATACACATACAAACACTTGTGCCTGAAACTCCACTACTACTCCAACACCCCAGAACATGCATTCTCTTAGACAAAAGTGAAATGCAAGGGATGTTTAATCAATGCTAAAACACGTGTTTTGGATAAGAAACAAGGACACTGGTGCAGGTAAGTAGCAATCTCTTACAAGTAATCTTAATGGAGATCAGGAATAATATTTTAACATGTTGGTTGAGTGAGTAAATCCATGTGATTTACGTCACTTTGAACGTGACACGGCTGTTGCTGCCAGATTGACTGGTCTGAGTTTGTCCGGTCTACTGAAATTTTTACATGCAACCATCTGGTTTGAAATAGGGGTCTGAAAAAGACCAAAAAAAAAAAAAAAAGAATCACATGAGCAGCATTTGTCTGAATGGAAATGCTTTGTTAGGAGTCAAAGAAAAATGGGCAGACTGATATGAGACAATAGAAGGACAACAGCAAATAATCAAAAAACTGCTTGTTACAACCAACGTGTACCGAATACCATTTCTGAACACGCAACACATCAAACCTTCAAGCAGATGTCTTAAAGCGGCAGAAACCCACATTGGGTTACAATCCTATCAGCCATTTCTGTCAGATAAGAACAAATTGAGGCTACAATTTGCACGTCTCACAGAAATTGGACAATAGAAGTTTGGCAAATTGTTGTCCAGTCTGATGAATCGCCATTAAAGCTGCAACATTCAGATGATAGGCCGAGAATTTAGTAGAAACAACATGAAAGCAAGCCAATAGAGCACCTTTTGGATGTGGTGGAACAGGACAAATCTGCAACAACTTCCCAATACTGACCAAAGCCAGTTTTGAAAAGGAGGTCCAACCTTAGTATTAGCAAGGTGTATCTAATAAAGTGATCAGTAAGTGCAAATGTCTAAACATGGTTTTTACATCCTACCCAATGTGTGTACCAGTTTTTTTTTAATTTGAAATGTGTTCAGTGTTATTTTCCTGACCTCATCACGATAACCAGGACCATGTGTCTTCCATAATAACCAGAGTGCTTGTAACCTCAATTTCTCCTCAGTGCTTTTACGTAGACACAGAGGGACAGCATGGCACTTACACTTACATGCAGCTGCTAAAAGCTGGCCCCCCATTGACTCTCACCTCTGGGTAACACAGATAAATGCCCAGCTTTAGTCTCAGTAGGCAATAAGTGAGTGTGTTTGTGTGTAAATGTAATAGTACAACCATGTTGGAAGATGATCTTTGTATTTTAAGAAAAAATGAAAGTTTAATACACACATTGGTTTTTATGGTTTACAGCAGCCAAAAAATGCCAAAGCAATGACCTGCTTTTAACATTTATAGGTCTGTAGTCAAATGAAAAACTTCAGCAGTTTCAGTTATGTTTACTTCCTCACTCCAAGCCAGAAGTCAGTTAAGACAAATCTGCTACGTTTACCTGATAAATCTTCAGCCATGAGAAAGACTCCTAACGCAAGAGATATCTTCAGAAATGATAATCTCTGCAGGACTGTAATTAAAGACCTCTGAGATCAGCTGTTTCCACTCAACACGGACTATTTCTCAGTTTTGTCTTCAGAGACAAGCTTATTTAACTGATGGAACTGGGAAGCACTGTTTATTTTTTTTAGAAGATGAGTGTGTTTGGGGAGGTGGCAAGAAAATGATTTTCTCTGAGGTTTGTTGCTGCATGCTCAATTAATATGTTGCTCAACCACCCAAATGATTATTTGTTTATTTATACTTTGTTGACTGCACACAATCCTGCACCCCAGAGTCACACTGGCCCCATGTTAATTATTTTGTCAACCCTCATATCTCTTTTAATTGTTGAGAGTTTGTTTATCCTGGAGATCAAATTGAGCTTGGGGAGACTGAGAGTGGCTGCCAACTCAGATCAGTTAGGAAGATAGATGACTGCATTTCAAATGATCTGTCAGCAGGAACCATTGTGACACACAACAGCTGTATTTCTGACTTGAATAGATATGGTGTTGTGATTGCATTCTTGCGCCTAAGATATATACTTCAAGTACTCCAATACATGTAGTCATGAGCTACTGGTTCCAAAATAAAAGCCTCATATTGCATTTGATAACCTAAAGTATTGTCAGTTATTGAGGTGGGAGATATTTACTGGAGGCAGGATAATTTCATTGTCTGAAACCAAATTTGGATTTGGAGCATCAATACAATCCAGCATCACATGCCAAGAGCTGGATATCGATCTTTTATATCATCATGGCTGATTCAGGAAAGAACCAAATTTGGAAGCTGTATGAGGAAACAAAGAAAAGAAAGACAGACAGTGATAAAAGCAGGAGATAAAACAAGTTTTAATAAGACTGACTTTTACTTGCTGTAGACAACCCAGAGGAGAGACAAGATGCAAGATGGATGCTGAATGAGCCCTTTGTTAGGGGATGCCAAAAAATCTACTTGCTAACGTTCACTAAAGCAGTTTTGACTTAAGCAATATAATTTTAGAACAATATATTAATTTCAGAATATAAGGAAATGAAGCACCATTTTCCCCCCCTGGAGTGTCAGAAATATGCGTACCACATGAAATGGCAACATCTATTTAGCACAAAGCGAAAAGTTCAGTGTCTATAGGCTCTTTCTTTTTTAACATTTTGCCCTTTTTAGGATCACAGCAAGCAAAGAGATGTTAGATTTATGTGAAGTTAGCTTTACCAAAATAATTTTTATTAACATAAAGTTGATAAAGTTTTTAACAAATTACGACAGTATATCAGAAATACATTAGACTGGGCCAAACATTTGTTCCTGATAGCCCCTGAACAGAATCAGGTTATGTTCATGTTGTTTCTGAGGAGTAATGCACAATTATCTACTGAACAGAGGCCACAAATTGACATCATTTATTAAGTTATATGATTTTTTTAAAGCTTGTCAGGAAAGATGCTCTGAAAATGTTCAGGTACAATGATTTGACAGAGGTTTAAAGCTACAGCTGCACCACTACTGGGATATTCATGCTCATCATGGATGTGTTTTTATTCTTTAGGAAAGTTTTAAACTTTTTGTTTGTTCAATGTGCCATTTCCATGGCAGTAACACATGAACTGATATTTACACATCTGAACCTACCTCAGATTAAAGTAGCAGTTCAGATCTTGGCTGGTCTTACAACTAATTGCTCATTTTAAAGGGCTTTCAAATGGGAAATCAACGCTTCTGGTTTTCCATGTTCATTCCAGTTTTGACTTTCGTCATGTCTAATAGGGGAGAAAGAAAAAAGGAAACATGCAAAGAAACAAAAGACAAAACAAACAAAATAAGATACTGCCATCTTACAAATGAGAATTAAAATACTACACACTGGACTTTACAGACAAACATATCTAACCTTTTATGTTAACTTTTTTTTTAATGTTATCATAGTGAGTTCATACTGGGGGTAGCTTTTATTCTTCATATTTTTTATAAGTCACTATGTTTTCCAGGCATCCCACAAGCATTAATGTAGTCTGAAGGAATTCTGTAGGGTACAAAATATTTGGATAGCTTTTGTAGAGCCTCTGGCCTCTAAAAGCATATGTTGTGAATATAAAATCTGTCAGATTTGATGGCAAGAGATTTAAATTTTGATGTGCAAAGAGTTCCTTGATACTTTCCACCCAGTTATGAGTCTGCTGGGCACCTTTGTGCTACAGATAGGTTAAAGTTGGAGCTACATTTATGCTAGTTACCTTTGGACCATGTGAGCTTTTGTCATAAATTGGGTAAATTTGGATTCGGTGGGTGCTGGTGTTTGAAACAGAGCATGAAGCATAAAATTGTGAACAAGAGAAAGCAAAGGGAGGTCCATGGACAGGCTCCACCAGAACAACATTTTGAAATAAGCATTTAAATTGAAACATCTGGGCAGTTTGGAAAAAAACATAAAAAATAAGGAAACAAATGCAATTCATCCATACTGAGGTTTGGACAAAGTAAAACTTGTCTGCACAGGATTACAGGATAATAAAGTATGTAGTGTTGTGTAGAAAATGATCTATCATATCTGGGGATTTATTTTGTTCTGTTTTCATTTCATCACAATTTCCAAGTTATACCTGTAATGCGGTTTTGCACAACAATTTATTTGCTGGTATTTTAAAGGTTAAGAAGTATCTAAAATGAATAACTTTATTACTTTTTCCCTTTAAAAAAGACAAAAAAAGAAAATCTTTGTGGGAGTTGGGTTCCTCTTAATGCTTTGACAGTGCATTTTCCTCATCATTCAGAAATGTGGGATTCAAGGATGGTAGCAGCTTTATTAATGTTTGCTCAAACTGAGAATGCTGCTGAAATACAATACATATTCAAATGCTTTAAATTCAATCTGTGCAATAACATGCAGAAAAACAGAAGCACTGATGGATCAATAGAATAATCTGATACTATTAGTACATGATAATTTGCCAAAAAGCTTTGTGTGTCAGAGCTTGCAATCCATTCAGAATGGGAAAGAGATCCTTTAAAACCCGGGGCTAAAGGTCAGGCAACCAATTGCTGTGGGTTGATGAGCCCTGACTTGATATGCTTCATGTCTATTTAATTTTAGCTAAAGGGCAACTCTGTTTGTACAAGTGATTGTCAGTTTAAGCGATCAATCCTACATCTGACACATACATGCATAAATATGATTGCAATTTTTCTTTTTATTTTTTCCTCTAAAATTACTTTAGAATTATGCTTCTTAAATGAATCTTTCATCCCTTGTTGAATTTTATTAATCCAACGAAATATTAAGATTATCATTCACACATGCATACACACACACACACACATAAAAACTGATATTTTACTGACTTTATTAAAAGTTGACACTCATGATCTTTCAGGTCAGAAAAAGCGTTGTTAAGAATGTAAATCTAAAATGAAAATTATGAAAATGAAAATTAACTTTTTCAACCATTGCTCTAAAACTCATGTTAAATGCTTTTTATCCAAAAGTTACTGCATTTTTATTTAATTTTGATAGTATTAAATCTTGGTGTTGACTTTTCCTTGGAGGCTAGAAGTGTTCATTTTATGTACATTTGGACTTAATTTTAAAGAGAGATCATTTTGTATTAGTTTATATCTGTGAAATTTTAAGTAAAGATGTGTCACTCACTTTGACATAACTGCAACAATCCATTTCATCAATAGCTTTTGGACATTTTTACAGAACAGTAATTTGTATCACAAAAACACAGACAATCTTTCAACAAACTGAAACATTTATCGGATAGATTCTCGGTTGGGTTTTATCGCTGCGGTGCTGCAAGGCTGAACCCTAATCAACTGCTTGGCCCTGTTCTGCCTGCTTAATACTGCTCTCTAGACAATATTATTAAAACAATACATAAAATTCATTTTCCAGACAGGTTCAGAGTCATGTGGGCCTGGAATGTGTCTGAGCCGCTTCTGGGCATAAGGAGGGTTCAGGTTTGGGAATGCAGGGTGCTTGTCCTTCACAGCTGAGACAGGTGCAGACTTACACACTTATTTTCACATTTAAAATTTGACTAACCAGTCAGCTTAACATGTGTTTTGAATGTTGAACAGAACATGCAACAGAACAATTAAGACCCCAGCCAACACAAAAGCCAACCACTACCGCACCACAACGCAACCCACAAGACGAACTTTTAAGCATTTTTATAAATCTAACACAAAGAACAGATGAATGCTTTCTGTATATACTTTTTAAAAGGAGGCCAGTGGTTGCAAATGAGAGTGAAAGAGAAAGCAATTCTTTCCATCTGATATTAAATCAGCCATGCCTGCAGTTTTATTGAAAAAAATTGATAAGTAACAGTGAAGGTAAATAAGGTTACACTTAAAAGATTCAGCAGTGTTTCATTTTTCACTGTTTGGCTATTGACTCAGCATCTCTGGGTGTGCTATCTATTCAGGCAATGGCTGGAATTTTTCTTTAAGCTTCCGGAGAAGGTCAGAAAAGTAATTAACCTTGTTCTGTGTGCATCAACACAGCGACTGAGACAAGAGTGCTCTCCTACCCTCCCTCTTTTATATTAAAACCTACACCTACGCACCCACACAAAAAATAAGCTAAATGAAAAAAAGCCACACATGCCTGCGCACATGCACATTTTCTCTTATTTAAATTAATCGAAATGAAGACGAAGTTACCTGATCATCCAGTTCTTCCCTGAATTTAGTCTTTACATGACCCACTCTCAGACATTCAGACACTGACATTTAAATAATAGTGCTGTAATCACAGGAAGCAGAAGGAGACATTTTGCTGTTTTGCTCTCACTTCTTGTTGGCTGCTCCGTCCATCTCGTTCTTCTTCTTCCCACTTTTTACTTGGCATTTCTCTGTACAGCTTTTCCCTCCCTCAGTGCACTTTGGTTTCCAGAGTTGAACATTTTCAATTTAAGAAATCCACACAGGTGTTGAGAGGGCTTTAATGGTGATGGTGCTTTTTCTTTTTTCTTCTCCCCCCCCAGCTTAGCTGGCTGCCTGGAGGTTTATTCACGTAGGCTGAGTGATTTCTTGCTGTGCACTTAAATGCTGCAACCCCTCCTCCAGCCCTCACTCACATTACCACTTGTGTTTTCACATATAAGCTTGTTACATCACAACCAAACCCCCCCCCCCCCCCACACACACACACACACACACACCAGCCTTTATTCTGGGATCAACCGCTAAATAATATTTCACTATTTTTTTTTCACTTTTCTTCCTGTGCCTGCTTTGATTATTTATTTGTAGGTCTTCAAAGCGAGGCCTGATGTTGCAAGGCATCTTAGGTCTGTTTTAAAGAAGGCCGGCGGTGTGTCTTGGGGGGGAGCTGATGGCCTGGACAAAAGAACTGGAGAGCTTTTTAAAATGTATTGTGGAAAGAAACACATAAGAGAGCTTAGATGTGTGTGTTCTTCTCTCTAAAGGCACAAAACCCAATGTGATGTTTTCACTTCCAAAAGCAGCCAGGTTGTTTATAATGCATGTATCGTACTGTCATCATATAACGCTTTTGATCACAGAAGATGGATATTCACTTTCACGCATCATTTAACCAGAAGATGACAACTGCGGCTAGCAACGTCAGATGCAACAAATCCAGATGCAGGGATGCTCGTTCAGCCAGAGAAAAGCATGAATAGAAAAAGTGTATTCACAACCATTTCATATAGTTTCCTTTGTTATAGCATCTTGAATAATTTAAACACATTTTTTTAGTCACTGTCTCACAATGAAAAACCAGTTAGTCAATGAAAAAAATAAAATGAACTACCGGTGCATTAACCTGCCGCTCTCAGTCTTTTAATGAAGTCTGACTTGGCATTGGTGTATCTGACACAGGGGTTGGAAAGAATCCCTAAATGATTTTCAAAAAATTATTTTATCTACACAATCACTTATTACTTGAATGTTTAATCTAAAATGACTTTACATTTCAGTGGTCTAATGCATGAGTCTTTACAATTTGATGGTTTTATGGAAAAACACAACAGATGATTTTTGCTCAGAAAAAATCTCTAATACCTCAGCAATCCATGGGAGAGAGACTGTTGTTTCAACAATAATGACAACACAATTCAGAGGAGAGGAGAGAAATCACACATATATGTGTAAAACATCTCCAGCAGAACCAGGCGCAGGAAACATGGCCGTCTTCCTTAGCCATTCAGAACAATGAGCTTTTAAGCTGCAGCACCTTTTAAACAAAGCTTATTTTGCTACAAATGCCGAATTATTGTCTTCTCTTTGGCATTTTATAAAAACCAGTAAGTATCTCTGAGATGCACGGGTGGGAGGTTGCCACAGGAAAATCAGCTTCCCTGAACTGGTTGCAAAGAAGCTAGAAAAAACGTCATATCGAGAAATAAAGGCACACTTTTCTGGTCTACCTAACCATTAATTGTGACATATACCTATTTAATTTAGTATTAAACATTTTCACCTGCACAGTTGACAGCTGAGAGAAGACAGACTCAACAATGACAGACAGGCTTAATGGAAAGCTGTACTTCTAATTTAACCTTTCAGATTAAACTGTTTTGTGGCAGAATGAGAGTGATTGCAACCCTCTTGTCCTGTGATGTACTTTTTGCCCTGTGTTTAATTATTTGTCCCCTTCATGCAGCCAGGACAGCGCTGATGCTAGCTGTCTTAATTAAGAAACTGCATCTTCAGCTGTCAGAAGACATTATGCTCTTTTAACCTCTCTAGAGTTACCTGCCCACACAAATAAACTTTCAGCTCGCTCATATAGCAACAATGCTCTGGCCAGGACTACAAAGAATGAATACCAGCCAGTGTATATCAATCAAGTATAAACTGAAGTAGATCTTTGTATGAAATGACTGATGACTTGAAAAACAAACAAACTAAAAAAATAACAAAACAACAAAAAAAAAATCCTCTTTTTAAATCAATGTTGCCTCATCAGAAAATCTTGATTATAAATGAAAGTTGGGATTGCACTGTAAAGATTAAGACAAGTGCCATCAAAGGTAACGGACCAGCTGTGGATAAGAGGAGAGCTTTCATCAGAGACTAACAACAGAAACTCAGTCCAATTAAACCGCATCAGTCAAGATGAGAATCATAACTTCAATCAGCACCTTTGAAACATAATCAGAAATGCAGAGCTTGTTTGGATCAACAAACACCAAAGGCTTCTCAGAGATACATGGGCCCAGGAGCATGAAATAATAATAAACTTATAAAAATAGTTTTAGAGGAACTTATCAGGTGTTTGCTCTGATTTAAATGCTTTTGTTATGATGAAAAACCATAAGGCAGCTCTTTTATAAGCCACTACATAACACAAATGCTGTTTTTCTGCATTTAGCCATTCAGGAAATTATTTTCTAATGACTTCAGTACATAATTTATATACAGCATCTGTTGTTGGGTATGGCGTATCACAGATTTTCTTGCCAAAGGGACCTCTAACTTGACAAACACTGCAGTTGCCTTTTTTCTGGATTTTTGTATGGTATGTACTCAAAATGTACTGTGGCATTAGTGGCAATTAAATTAGCTGCTAAAATATCCTTTCCCTACTCTACAGTTGTAGTTGGAAAAAGTCCATTTTTTAACATAAAGAGGACATGAAAGGGCTTTCTAAAACCTTTTAGCATTACTTTTCTTTTACAGTTTACAACAGGAGTGCCCTACTTTGTGTTGTATTGTTGAATAATGAATGCTTCACGACACAGTACTTGGGCATCAATCCAAAAAGACAAATCTATTTGCCAAAGCAAATCTAGAATTAATAATGACTGGGACAAGAATCATTGCTGATTTAATGCATTCATATTTATTTGTGGCGGCAAGATCCATTATTTGTGAATTTTTCCAGTTTGTCTTTTGTGCCAATTTAGCAACAATGTGTCGTGTAAGTCCAGTCTGAGAAAGAAGACAAAAAAAATTGATAACAATCCAGGCAGACATGGATCCATTCTTATCTCTTTGAAAAGTCAACTGATGAAAAATTCAGAATGGGCTGTCTATATCATCACCATTTCAACCTATTAATAGTTAAATGTTTATGACCTCTGATCTACAGAATGAACACGAGTGTGAGCATGGGAGACAGAGAAGAGGCAGAAGTCAGGAGACAAACAGAGTAAGAGGAAATGAGACAGAAAGGCGCAGCAGAATTGCCTGGAGTGAGATGTGGCACAGATGGTGGGGAGTGTTTGCAACGGGGGAGGAGGGGTGGGGGGTTGCCATCCTGTGTTCTCCAGACACATAACTCAAATGCACCATTATTACATTGACACAGTCATTGCTTTACAGACATCACCATATCTGGCCTGAATTCCTACATCCTTCTATTAAATAAATAAATATATAAATAATGTGTTGAAAAAAAGGAATTTATTCCTCAGTGAGAGGGACTTTTAAAATAAAAAAAATGAATTAACTCATCAGAAAGCAGCTGAAGTTGGGAAATAATAAAGCACTTCATTAATTTCAGCACCATCTCTAGTTTATTCAAATTTTTAGATCTGAGTCGCTGTCAGCGTTGGATGAAAGATTTCGCGAGATACTTTATTTGTTGATTTCATTTTATCAGATAGACGTTTGCAATCTTTTATTTTGACAGTTGCCAAAAGGGCTCATTGCACTATCAATTTACAGAGCAAATCAAATGAATACACAAAGAACAAACAAACAAAAAAATAGATGCAATAAATAAAGAAATCTATGCTAATTATATGGTTGTCCTCAGTGATTCATCCGTCATGTTTGCTATGATAACATTGCTGAAATCTTACGGCTGGTGAGGTGAGGTTCCACCTGGAAATGTTAGACTGCAGAGGCAAGACTCACCAGGCCAGTGGGGTTATTCAGTGCATGGCTGTACTCTGCTTGCCTCAGCATTCATGCTCTTAAAGACTGAATATTGAGTTGTTTAATAATCAAGCTAAAGAATAAAACTGAGTGTGAATCCATATGTAACATTTGCTCATCATTAAATTTCTTCATGATTATCTTTAGTAGTTGGCAATATGTACTTTATATAATAACTCTTTATACACGTGTTGAATTTTTAAAAATAAATCCGAATAAAAGAGACATATTTGATATAAGTCCTGAACAGCAAGTTTTTTTTAAGGTTTGATTTCAGCAAAACTTAAAAACCTTAAAGATATATTAATCAAATCCAACACAGTATTTTTATTAGAAAACTTTCCTGAACAATCAGGTTAGAATGAGATTCTAAAATAGAGGGTGATTGTATAAATGTCGCGATTGCTCCCATTAGCGCTGACAACTTAATAGGATAGAAGCGGTCCAAACATGGCGTTTGAAGAAGTTGCTAAAACATCTATACCTGATGACGTATCATTAATTGTGGGAAAGATGCCATGGATTTTATTGCAGTCGTGAAAAAAACTAATGAAGCCATCACAAATGGGACTGAAAGGAATGTATATGGCCCAAAGGAATTATGACCGTGAGTCATCATGGCTGCAGTGGTGAAAGGAAACATGGGATTATTCTTGTTCTTCTCTATCAGTGCTGAATAATAAGCAGTCTGATGGCTTTTGTAAGCTTTCCTTTCTTATGAAATGACATTCTTCCAAATTAAATGAACACCACTTTCTTTGTAATTGTCTTGAAGTCTATTTTAAACTACACAGCTGTGAATTCAATATGAGTTCCAAGTCTGTAATTTCTCAGATAAAACGTGAGAAATTTCCCTCTAAAAGTGCTGCAGAACTATGTCTAAATTTTTAATTGAAGCATGTTTTACATTTTGCTTTTATTTAGCTTTTTAGTAGTGGCAGAAATGGGCTTCCATAAGCATGCATTATGTAACTCAGCCAATTTAATCATGTTGAAGGGGACAGTATCTAAAGGCTTTTTAAGAGAAAAAACTACAACTCCTAGCAAAACATGTCTACAAATTAAAATACTTATATATGCGTATATTTAATTTTCAAGAGAATAGTACATATTTTTTTAATGAAGTAGTGTTCATGTTCTCTCTTCTATTAGTTGTAGTACAACACCGCTGTTCGTATTTTGACGATGTCACATGGGAGGAGAATACACTAACTCAAGGGGTTTGTTGTTAGGGCAATCAGCACACTATGATGTTTGAAAAAAGTATTTGTTCAACCTGATATATGTCATGTATGTCAAATAATATGAATCCAAGTCATAATTAGATATTTGAAAAAAGGCACACAGAAACACAACAAAGCTCAGTTTGACCTGTGAAAAGGTTTGTTCATGTAACCACGAGATATATTAATGGTAAATGCCATTCACTTAAATAGTGCTTTTACTTTCATCTCTCGATGCCCAAAGTGCTTTACAGATCCTGCAATCCACCCATTCACACACACATTCACACACTG
>JBAMHX010000015.1:7364427-7384105 GCA_037177515.1 Pseudomugil tenellus
TACAGCAGTTCGACTGCACTTATCTATGATGTCCTCTACTGTTTGATTCTGTGCTTGTGTTGTTCTTATTCTCAGATTAAGTCGCTTTGGAGAAAAGCGTCTGCTAAATTACTGTAATGTAATGTAATGTAATGTAATGTAATGCTGGAAACAGCTGGCTGAATCCCCTGTCAGAGAAAGATTCAACTTCCACCTCCGGCAGAACTTTAACCATGTCCTGAGGGAGGCGAGGTTTATTGAGTCCAAGTGGGCCTCTATTTTCAAGGCATCCACCTGGAGCTATGGCTGTAAGGTTGTTGGTGCCTGTCGTGGCGGTAATCCCAGAACTCGTTGGTGGACACCGGCGTTGAGGGATGCCGTCAAGCTAAAGAAGGAATCTTACAGAGCCTTTCTGGTCTGCGGGACTCAGGAAGCAGCTGACAGGTATTGACAGGCTAAGCGGAACGCGACTTTGGGATTTGCCAAGGCAAAAACTTGGGCATGGGAGGAGTTTGGTGAGGCCATGGAGAACAATTTTTGTATGGCTTAAAGGAGATTCTGGTACACCATCCAGCAGTTGAGGAAGGGGAAGCAGTCCTCCATCAGCACTGTCAACCTTGACTCGAGACGTCGTGGGTAGGAGGGGATCATACTTCGAAGATCTCCTCAATTCTACCAACATGCCTTCTGCAGAGGAAGCAGAGCTGGTGAACTCCATGGTAGGCTGTCCCATCTCTGAGGGCTGAAGCCACTGAAGTGGTCAAAAAACTTCTTGATGGCAAGGGCCCAGGGGGGAATGAGATCTGCCAAAGTTTCTTAATGCTCTGGATGCTGTGGGGCTCTCAAGGCTTAGACGCCTCTACAGCATCGCATGGACATCGGGGACAGTGCCCCTGGACTGGCAGACTGGGGCGGTGGTCCCCCTCTTCAAAAAAGGGGATTGGAGGGTGTGGTCCAACTACAGAGGGATCATAGTCCTCAGACTCCCTGGAAAAGTTATTCGGGGGTCCTGGAGAGGAGGGGCTGCCGGATAGTCAGAGCTCAGATTGAGGAGGAGCAGTGTGGTTTTCGTCCTGGCCGTGGAACAGGGCCTGGAGGGAGCATGGGAGTCGTCCAACCAATCTATATGTCTTATGTGGATTTGAAAAAGGGGTTTGACCGTGTTCCTCAGGGACTCCTGTGGGGGGTGCTCTGGGAGTATGGGGTACCGGACCCCCTTGTACGAGCTGTCCCGTCCCTGTATGGCCAGTAACAGAGTTTGGTTTGCATTGCTGGCAGTAAGTCGGATTTGTTTCCTGTGAGAGTTGGACACCACCAAGACTGCCCTTTGTCACCAATCCTGTTCATAACCTATATACACAGGATTTCTAGGTGAGGTGATCTGGTTTGGTGACCTCAGAATGGCGTCTCAGACTCAGTCAATGATGTGGTTCTGTTGGCTTCATCTGGTCATGATCTCCAGCTCTCACTTGAACAGTTCACAGCCGAGTGTGAAATGGCTGGGATTAGAATCAGCACCTCAAAATGTGAGACCATGGTCCTCAGCCGGAAAAAGGTGGAGTGCCCTCTCCAGGTTGGGAATGAGATCCTGCCCCAAGTGGAGAAGTTCCCCGCTGGCCTGGCAATGCCTCGGGATCCCTCCCAATGAGCTAGCAGATGTGGCTGGAGAGAGGGAAGTCTGGGTTCCATAAGACAACGGTATGGTATAATAATAATAATAATAATAATAAAATAATAATAATAATAATGCCTTACATTTGCTCACTAACTCACCGATGACCAGATTTATTTCATTATGACATTGTTATTCCTAAATAAAGCAAGACATAACTCCAAAGAATTAACATCACTTTAACAACACATTGGTAATGATTAAAAGTTCTATGTTTCAAGGTAATAGACTGAATTAAGAACTTCCGCAATTGCAAAAACCTGAGAATAGATCAACCTGGGAATTAGCCTGTTATAGGCACTAATATACCCTGCTGTTGAAAGTAATATTACATCACACAGAATTAAATTGTACTTAAGTGTTAAGTGTTCCCTAAAGTGCATGCAGTGCAAAATGCAAAACCAGCAGTAGAAGTATAATGGATGACTTTTATATTTCCAATTAACAACAAACTTTCCATTGTAGTAATATATGGAACATCGTTTTGCTTTTAGTAGCTCAAATATTAAAATGTTTTCTTCAAGTGGTGATAATACCTGCACTGGACTGGACACCTTTCTAGGGTGTACCCAGCCTCACGCCCGATGATTGCTAGGATTCACTCCAGCAACCTGCGACCCTTCAATGGAATAAGCTGTTCAGATAATGGATGGATAGTGATGACATTATGATGTACGGTTTATTGAAAATAGTAGGACTGATGCAAAGAACGGCTGTTCTTACATTAACTAATAGACTTGATTTGACATCCTGTATATTAACAAACACACAAAAGTACAGCACATAATCAGTGTCTTGTGTAGCATTTAATGGGATTAAAATGGTTTAATGGAATTACTATCACAATATTAATATGAAATATTAATATTAACAATTAGTAATTAATTTATAATTAACCTCGAGGCACCACCTCCTATTTTCTAGTTTACCTTTGTAACACTATAGGTATAGAAGGAAACCTTATTAGATGATGATTTGCTAACTCAATCAAAGAATAAAATAATTTATCAGTCTCAATAAATCTATCAGTCTCAAATGTTATAGTCGTAAGTTCTAGTTTGAATTGACTTAAATCATGACCACAAGGGAATCAAGACAAACAACGACCAGATAGTAAAAGAGGTATTTATTATCTAATCTACAGGTTATACACGGCTAAATATGAGAAATAATAAAACATATAACAACCAAGACAGACTAGACAAACATAACATAAAACAGTTTTGTGAGAGTTGATGATAAACCTGAGTTCTATGGAGAAGATATGTGTGTGTAATTAACATGTATTAAGTAAAACTGTGGTGTTCCTTAATCATGTGAACCATTTTAGGCCTAGATGAGATAGTTTCCTAACTCGCCAACCATCAGTAAAGATCAATAGTTCCTCACTGAGGAAATGGGGTTCGTTCAGAACCGCAGCTTACGACCAGTGGACTGGGCTTGGGTCCGGATCCGTTCTGGGTCGCTGAGACGGTGTTGGTCCGTATTGGCGCCGTTGAATCCGGGAGAAGCCTGCCTTTGGGGTTCGCAGCTTTCAGGGGTTCCTTCTGGGGTTGATAGCTGGAGGTTGGAGGCCGAGGGTGAAAAGTTCAATATTGTCCAAAAGTGAGGTGGTTTTAAGCTGTTATGGAAAATCAATCTTCCGTTAGGAGGCACAAGCTTGGTTGCAGAGTGGAAGTTTAAATTCTTAATTCTAAGTCCTGAGTGAGTTGCCATGGACCATGTGGCACTCCTTTGTTCTCCAGGACCAGAACAAGCTTTTCACACAAGCATTAGCAGATGCAGGTAGCGAGGAGGTAGCGAGGAGCGTGATCCAGGGAGGCCAAGACACAAGAGGGCAAGCAAAAAAGCGCAAGAAGGTCTGTGTTGGTCCTTTTGAAGGTAGGCGGGCTTTGGCTGAGTGGGCATGTCTGGATGCTGCCAGCCAATCAGGGATCTGTGGGGGTGATTTCAGCTCATGGAACAGAATTGCCTGTGCATTAGCTTAACACCAGGGGATATCACATTTAAACATGAAACACAAATTAAAGTCCTTGACTCAAGAAATAAAAGAATAAATGCACATACATGGAACAGAAAGAAAAGGTTGGAACAAACAGGCGAAAATGAGTCTTTTAAGATTTATCCAACTGATGGTCAATCTGTAGCATGTAGGTGAGATTTCCCAAAGATAGGGGGAGAGTAAGGCCTCCCCCTCTCTCTGTCCTTGGTGAGTTGATCTGGTTTCCTGAAGACAGTCTCAAAGTGAGGGGAAGAAAGGGGGGTAATTCCTTTTGTGTCCTGGGGTCCTGTGGAGAGAGTCTTGAGGTGGTGAAGAAAGGTTATCAGTTTTGTTGGTTTTACTCCACAAATCAAACACATCCAGCTTTCTTGAGTTTAAGGTGGTCGTAAAAATTCCAACATTTGTTAAACCGTTCATCAAAGCATTCTAAAACGAGGTCTGTTGAGGGTGGGATCGTTACACTTGCTTATGACGCTCTAGTCTTTGTGTAGCAGCAAAGACGATATAATCACATTAACTTGTTCATGTGTGATCTAAAGCTTTGCCTGGAGTATCTAGGAGCCATTGACCAGTCTTAAATTCAGTGGTACAAGTGTGGCTCTGTGTTCATGCACAGTAACATGTGTCTTTCTAATTATTGACAAACTGTGTGCTTTGTCTGCACTTTTTCAGTATGATCAAATAGTCACATGCATTGACTTGTAGGGGGAAGCTGCATGTTGCAGATGTAAAGAGGCCTGAGGTCCTATCTATTGACTAAGTGATCAACTCTTTTGCTGTTTTCATCTTTAACATGGCAATATTTTAAACTTTTGTTGAGGTTACATAATGTATGAAATATTGTGACTCCTACTGAAACCATTAGTCTTCTGCTTTTTCAGTGATGCTGTGATGTAAGTTACTCGGAAGCCTTTATTAATACTCCTGCTTTGATCTGTCTCATTTTGACTTCCTCTGTGTAATTGTCAAACAGATGTCAATATATCATCATGGATATTTTCTCCTACAGCACAGCACCAAAAAGCAATTTTTCCAACATTTTTTTCTCAGATGCTCACTCTGGAGCTACATCAAGATCTGGCCTTGTAAAGCTAATTATGTCATAAGTCTTGCCTGGTAACAGCAATGTGGCACTTTTCTGACAAGGCAGTTAAGAACTGTGGCTGAAAGGGATGGAATTAATTCTTTACATATTCAGTGTCGAACTAACCCTCAGCTACTTTTTATTTGTTCAAATAGCCATAGGCGTTTTTATTTTTAGTGCTTTAACACATGCCCTTGTTCTTCATGTGCCTTTCATTTTTAAATAACTATAGCACAAAGAACAACCGAACCCTGCAGAATTTTCTAAAAGGAATTTTCACAAATGCCTCAACTGAACATCCTCATCCCCTCACCTTGACAAAAGTCACATGAGGCAATTTTTACTTCAGGTCGTGTTTGCATGGCTGCATCAGACCATCCTCTTCAATCTGGTTCTTGTATTGCTGTATTGCTGAACTGACAGGACAATGTAGGCTGTTTTTTGTAGACAGTAGGGTTTTATTTTTAAAACTTTTGCACATGCATGTCTGCGACTTTCAACCTCAATAAGATATTTTTAATCTTATCCTAACACTATCAGAGCTTTTTCATGTGTAAATACATAAGATTATGCCCTTCAGCATGCATTATCCAGTCAAGGCATAATTCCTTTTGGAAGTTAGTTACCATTCAAAAGTTTATTTTTAATTGGGCTTAACAGCAAGATCGTATTCATTTGTTTGCCCTGCATGTTTTACTTTGGCAATGCAAGGCAAGTTTATTTGTATAGCATCTTTCATGTAAACAACAATTCCAAGTGCTTTAAATAAAAAAACATTAAAAGCATAACAGATGTTGAAATAGAAATAAAAAGAATAAAAAAAGATCAAGATCATCATAAAATAATAAATTAATTAAAATCATCAAGAAGAACATAATTTAAAAAGTTACTGTGCAGATTTTATTTATAGCTGTAAGAGAAAAGAAACACTTTTAATCTGGATTTAAACATTTCTACATTTGATGAAAGCTTAACCTTTACTTGCAGTTTGTTCCACATGTTTGCAGCATAATAGCTAAATGCTGCTTCTCCATGTTTAGTCTGGACTCTGGTCTAGACTAGTTGACCTGAGTCTTTGGATCTAAGAGCTCTGATTGGTTTATATTCTCTGAACATATCAGATGTATTCTGGTCCTAAACTGTTCTGGGATTTAAAAACAATCAGCAGGGTTTTAAAATCGATCCTGTTACTGACTGGAAACCAGTGTAAAGATTTTAAAACTGCTGTGATGTGTTCAGATCTCTTAGTCCTAGTTAAAGCTTTAGCAGCAGCATCTGGATGAGCTGCAGATGTTTTATGCTCTTTTTGTGTAGTCCTGTTAAAATACCATTAGAGTAATCCAGTCTACTGGAAATGAAAGCATGGATGAGTTTCTCCTGATCTTTCTGTGAGATTAAACCTTTAATTCTGTTGATGTTTCTGATGGTAAAAGCTTTTTTAGTTACACCATTGATGTGGCTGTTGAAAGTCAGTTGTGAGTCAATCAACACTCCAAGTTTACAGTCTTGATTGGTAGTTTTAGGAGCCAGAGTCTCCAGGTGTTTACTGAGGCTGGCCCTCTCCTCTTTGCTACCAAACAGAATTATTTCAGTTTTATCTTAATTTACTGTATCTACTTTGGTGCACACCTACCTTTGTTTGGATACGAAATTAAACACTGGCATCGGCAAGGCAAGCGAATGGAAGGACTTTTACTGCTAATTGTGATGTGGTTACATTAATCTTTGTTGTTAAACAGAATCAACCCACATTAGTCTTTTTTTTCATAGAGTTAGAGTAATATAACATTTCAGCTTTTAGATTGCAGAAAAAGTTATAGTTTGCTTCAGAAATGTGCCTCTAAATATATTTTAGACTTTTATTTCCTGAGCCTAAGTGGGGTTGCATAACATGGCTGATGACAGGCTTTAAAAACCACTGGCACAGAAGAGAAGAGATGACCTTGGTGTCAACAACATTAGGCTTAATTTAATTAAAATGAAAACCTGGTTATATTAGGTGCTGAGTATTAAAATTGTTTGTCAACTTTGAAAGGAAAAATTGATGTAAGTGGTTTAACTTGTTATTGATATGACAGCAAAAAGTAAATGGTTCCCATTGTGTTTTTAAGGATAACAAGTCACATTTATAATCAACAATAATGAGAAAACGTTTATTAGCGTTAGTTACCTCCCACTACTCAGATTATTCACCACGAGTATTTTCTTTCTAAGTTAACAAAGTAAGTCAAATCAATTCAACCATTCCTTAGACATTATTTTAAATGAGGCCTTAGCTCTCCTTTAAAAGTATCTATCAAATGAGAAAAAAAGCACATTAGTGTTAAACTCAGAACTGTGAAACACAAATAGAGAGGAAAAGTTCTTTAGCTGTGGTATTTTTACTGAGGCCCTGCTTAAATGCTCAAAGGATGTGTTCCCCTGAGGAATATGTATGTACAAAGTGGAGGTAAATAAATAATAAAGAGATGAATGGAAGGCTAAGCAGACAGCTGATGAAGCTGATCATAGGAAGGGGGTTAGACTGGTCCTCTGACGCTGTCAGCAGGGTGTGAGGTTGAGTGGTGATTAAAACTGCTTTCCTCTTACCCGTCAGCAAAGACGAACACACGCACATGCAAGTGCGTGCACACAAACACACTGATATCACTGCAAACTGACTTACAAATAAACAGCTTAAGCTCCTGTGATGTGCAAAATAGATTTTTTACACTTAAGTAAAAGGCAGCTGTTTAACTAGCTCTGCATTTCTCTGCATTTTCATACCTGAAATTTGGTAAACGAAGGGCTTTCACTAAAAGTGTAAAACTTTAAATTACTAATAAAATGTGTATATTTCAACTGATCAATTAGACCTTCAGTTTATGGTTAGGGAGGAATTCAGAGATTTGTCAAAACAAGGGCTGTACTGAAGAACAACCCCCCATGATTCAATTGTGAATAAAAACAAGCACAAAGGTATATGATTCAGATGGCATGCTTTAGTTTTTTATCCCCTTTTTTTGTCAGCTTCTTACAGTTTTAATTAAAATGGCTGCCACTTCGTAGCCTCAACAATTCTCCTTGGACTGAGGTGTGGAGCATCTGGTCTTGATAAGTGTAAGAATCAAAGGTAAAGGAGGCCAGGGACCTATAATACAATGTCAAATTTTAAAAGAAGAAAAAAGTTGAGATGGTGTAAAAAATTGATTTTTTTTTCAAGAATAAATATATTTAGTTGGAAGAAATAACACACCATTATTATTCTCTTTCTTTCAGGTCACAGTGCATCTATGCTGCATGTATAATGTATAATTCATTTCACAATGGTCAGTACAGCAGATGTCGGAGAAGAGAGGTCACAGCATTGTATGTGCTTAAAGATGTATAGTTACATGCTTAACTAGATGTTCAGTAGTTGTAATGCTTTTAAATGTGTCTTCCTTCTTGACATGTCACACATGAAAAGAAAAACATCTGCACAATGCTCAGAATATATTTCAATCAGATGGCTGTGGGTGCTTTTAAATTGACTTTCAGACATCTTCACTTCGGAATGAGATGTTTGAATGCTATTCTAAAAAGTAAAGATCAAAAAAGACTGCAACAAAGCAGGGTATATTCTATTTAGTGTGAACAATGTCTGAAGAAATGTAATGAAACAGTTTTGCCTGAGCTATATTAATATGTAAATTGGAATTACCACCACTGAGCTAAAGTAGGATCACGAAGAAATGCAAGACCTTTACATCACAGCACAACACGTTAACAATGAAAACTATAAAACTTGTATCCAATAAACAACTCCAGGTATCACACAAATGACAAGCAATCTAAATTTGTAAAAATATGTTTGGAGACATCCAATTACACAGAGCTGCATTTGAATGAAGCAGTGTTGTTATGAGAAAGTGGCATTCATCAAGAAAATAAGTTAGTGAGTGTTAAAACAAAGTCATAGTGCTGCTTAAAATTGGAACCATTTGTGATAAAATTTCATGTCAAACATTTAGTATTTTTTTTTATCACATATCACAATTTATCACAATATACTTAGTTTTACAGACTTACAAACCATTTGAGAGCAGTGACTTTAAATATAATTTTAATTGGATTGCGCTGTCATTAACACTTCTTGATCTGAACAATATATCAGTTCACATAGATGAAGGCTTTGGAGATGATGATGAAGCAGATTTTGATACTGTCCAAATAAACTTTGCTTTTAAACGATACTCTGTAGTAACCTTTCAACACTGTTTTGGTTCCCTAGCTCCCACCAGCAAACAACTTACAAAAAAATGTGTAGAATTTAAGTTGTTTTGCTAAACTTAACCCACCGAAGTAACAGCAGGCAAGTTGATTAGTAAAGAAGAAAGAAAAAAAAACCCAAAAAGTAATTACTTATATCAATCATTTCAAGTCCAAAGAGCAAAGCTGCTATGTTAATAAACATGCACATATGCTAGAGTCTTACCTTTGGGGAGATATGTACTGTATTTCATTTGGAAAGAATTTAGTTCAAGCTCTAATGAAATTCCCCTGTGGCTTCACCAAGCTCAACATATGGTCATTGTTTGACTCTCTACTCATAGTCTAATGCTTTGCTGGAGCTTTTTAATCCACTCATACAGTTGGAAGAACCACTGGGGGCACCTGCGAATGTGCATATTTGTGTTCATTTAACCATTCCCCATCAGCCAAAGTTCAAGCTGGTGCTTCAGAGGTCTCCAGAGAGATCCTGAGGATCCGCTTCACTTGACAATGGGCTGAACATCCCTTTGCAGCTCCCGTTCAATTCTTTGTCTGACTTGAGATAGCCATCATCTTTTTGTCCATTCAGGAGGTTTCAAAAGGTGGTGGGAGGACTGAATTGAATTGATCCTTTTATATCCTTGGGCTTTTTTTTGCCCTACTGAATTTAATTTTTTCTCCTTCATGATATGAAGATACTCTGATATCCTCAGCCCAGTATGAAATATACTGTAATAAAAGATGACCCTATCATCTCCAGATAACTGAATTTCCAATAAATCTAACATGATGAGTCAGTTTAAAAACTAATTTCCCTGCCTGTTCATCATCTAATAATCCATTAAACAATGTTCAGAACATGAAATATTAACCACTTTGTTTGCTGTGCTTAGCCAGCTACGTTATAATTAAATACTGAATAAGGCAATATTGTCCCCATGGGTCCAAGTCAAATGCTTCTTTTTTTCACCTTGATTCTGCCACCATAGTGTTTATAGCAAGGTATAAAAGCTTTCACATTAAAATGTACTCTCTACAAACAATGCACCTATAAACACATTTTGTGATAACATTACATACACCCAGTAGGCTACAGTACATGAGTGACAGCAGGATGTCCTATTTTTGTTGAGATGTTGGCAGACACAGGGAGAGAAAAGTGCAAAAGTAATGCTTTAGAGGAAAGAAAAACAAGTCTTGGAGCAGTGCCACTCTATAACTCAGCAGCATGTGATTAGCTGGTCATGTTTCTCTTTATCTAGATTGACAGGACACATCTGTGGAGGGGACTGGGTGGCTCCAAGCTAGAGGAGACATAGTGTGAATTTTTTAGTAGGAATATGAGCACATGGAACATCTGGACCACTGGATTGAGGACTTCGGGGGAAGAAAATTGATAGGAAAATATGAGAAGTAAAATATGTTGTATTTTCTTTTCTTCTTCTCGCCCAGCTTAAATTCCAAACGTCATCCTGTACAATTACAGACTACGTATTGGACTACAAGTGAGCTTCAACACAGGGATTTAATAAAAAAGAAATCAGATAAAAGCTAACTGAAAAATTCAATCTTGAGAAAAAACAGTAGAATGTGAAAACATGGCAGCTATGGTGTTACTTGATAGATTCTAAAGAATTAAGTTTGCATGCTGATGAGCTTGTATCCTTTTAAACACCAATTCAGTGTGCTCTCAGTCCACCATAAGAGAAAGCACATTGCTTTGAGAGCATTTTCTTTTCTTTCCTACTGTATGATTCAGCCCTCTTGTCATTCTTGGAAGGACATTTTCCCATAAAATAAAGCTGCAACAATGGCTAAAGGCTTTGACAAACTATGATTGGTTCTCTTTTATCCTCCTTTAATCAGACAGAGCTTATTTAGCTGCTTTAGCATGGACCAACAATCTTTTGCCGCACTTCTTTGTTCACTGGCTAAAACATCTCTTACTCCAGCCGCCTACACTATTAGCCAAATCTGCAACAATCCTGTGCTTCATGAACAGTATTTTCAAGATAAACTATATTACTCTGTGACATTAGAAGTTGTCTGATGGCACAGGCTTTAGAAATGCACATTTATTATGTACATATCTAGAGTCTCTCCTGCTTGGCAGCATGGTAGATGTAAGCATCTGCCGTGATGCCACATAAAGTTTCAGCTGAGTTTATGCACTGCGTCAAACATCAGCAACCATCAGCAGTTTTGAATGTGCACTGCAGCTGATGAAGCAAAACAAGACAGTATCATAAGAAGAGAGGATAGGAACGAGAAAAAGTAAAAGTAATAATTTAGACAAGAGTAAATGTCAGATTGACTTTTACTGACTGCAGAGAGTTCAGGGTAAATGTAGGGTGCGAGATGGAATCGTGGTACGTACGTTCTATAATGTGTCTTTAATTCTAATTATCATATTTTGCTAATCGTATAAATTTATTTTTAAACTGAAGCAAGTAGAGAATGAGAGTAAAGCAGAAAAGGGATTAATAAATGTCCACGAGTATGAAAGGGTTTTTGTCCGGACACTGTTTACCAATGTATGAAACACTACCTTGCACAGTGACTATGTGATTGTCTGATATAAGATTATTTGGTCATGTAGATAAATTATATTTCTTATGAGTGAAGAACTGCAGGAGTCACAAACGTATAATTTTCTAGCTATGTTCACAAACAAGGAACTTTGATTAAACCATATGTAGGATTTTGGCTTTATCAACATAAGAGCTACGTTGCCTAAATTCACACATCGCTGTGTATTGATGGAACCATTATGATATACTACCAATAGCCTCAATTGGGTCTAAACTTTTTTACAGTCTTAGTACTTTAAGAGTACTTTTAGTTTAATTTACAGTTCACTTTCAAACAGTTCAAAACCATATTGCACAGCATATTGTATAGTACTGATGTGGAGTTATGTCTTATGTTGTTCATAACAGCAGGTGTTTGTTCACAGTTGTGTTTCTATCCCTCTGATTGTGTGAAGAGAGGGTGCTTATGCATTCAGTCAGTGCATGAAAACTGTTATTGTGTTCCTCGTCATTGCCTCCAGCTGCCTCAAAACAACACAAACAAAACCTAGTGTGGCCCCAAATCCCTGCCTCCTTTCTCAGACACGAACGCTGGTCCCCTCTGGGCGATAGACACTGCACTCATTCATTAACAGAGATATCAAGGCGAAAACAAGCATGACCCTGAGGAATTAGCGATAGAGAGGGTAAGACAGGGTTAGGTGTTTAGCTGTAGGATCCTCCTCAACCTCTTTTCTCGAGTGGTCCTAATTACCCCGTGTCTGATGTCTCTCTCATCTCGCTCTCTGTTCCCTACAGTTGGCCTTCAGTGAGCTGAGAAAGCTACCGCATCAGGCTGACCATGATGCCTTGCCGCTGTGCTGAAGCTTTCCTCCTCCGCCTCTGCTGGTGCAGTAATACTCATTAAAAAGGACACCGGAGGGACTGGCCCTCATTCCTCATCTTATGCCCTACATTTCTCCTCTCACTTTCATGCGACTCTGCGAGCAGTGGCCAGTTGAATATTCCACATATTCCCTCAGGCACTACCTGCACACATGCGACAGCGGCTGGTGTTCTGCAGAATGTTAGACTGTCTGGCAATGCCTCACGTCCTGCTTAAATGGTAATGTTTGCTGCAGGCATGCCTGTTGCTTCATCAAGTAAGCTTGACTTCCAATATCTTTTTTTATATGACTCTCACATTTTCACTGAGATGAATAAAAACAAAGTGACATGGCTGTATAATCAATCAGTTGTGTGACAGATGTTTAGAACTTTGCTAGCACTTTTTTCAAACTGTTGCTTGCAATTTTGAAGTCTTTTAGTTGGTAATACCTTTTTTGTGCATATGTCAACAAGACAACTGGTTCTGGAAATCTTCTATAGTTGGCGTATATATCTTTTTCTTTTTTTATTTCACATTTTGACAAAAATTTGGTGTAATTTGGTCTCTGTGCTGCATTTCCTTTAGATAATTTAGCAGAATCTCTATGGTTTATTCAGCTTCACTCAACAGCTTATCTGCCCTGACCTGTCCCATCCAATTAGCCTAATTGGACGAATAATTCCCCATCTGTCAAACAGAGCACTCTTTCACCTGTAGGGTCACGCTGATGTTAACCCTCACTTGGGCATAATGATACAAGAAAGCTCTGGGTAGAATATAAATGTGTAAAGTTTGACATCTCACATTCCTGCTTTTCATGTGTAATAGCACAACAGAGAAGTTTCTGTCACATGGTTTCTCTCTGGGGAGAGAAAACATACCCTCTTGCCATCTGAACTGTTTGGACGACACTACATTGAATTCTTTTTCCTATGTTGTATTTTCTAATACACAGGGAGCCAATAACGTGGGTGTGCTTGGCCATGAATTATAGATCTTTTGTTGGCACAGGGTGTGTGGATATGAACTGTGCATGCCGAGGCCAGATAAGGCCAGATTTATACCTTTAGCTGCCAGAAGCAGACACAGGAGCCAGCTTGCAAATTACATGGAAAATGAGTTTAAGGAAGCTAATAAAATGGCCATAGCATCCTCATACAACGTCCTCTTAGTATACAATACATAGAAGAGAAAGAAACATGTTTAAGGACTGCTGTGCCTCTTGAGCAGCAATGTGACTCATATGCTTATGCTGGTGTTTGTGAATTAGCCTGGGGTAAAAATAAAATTCATTGTGAGATTATGACAACAAATTATCTGTTAAGACTCAAATCACTATTACAAACAATGATCCATTTATATATGTTATTTAGCAGGTACCTTGCATTTAACGTTTTATACATCTAAAACATAAATGAAGTGTAGTGTGTAGATGTTTGCTTTCTCTAATGCTGCCTCGTTTGAGACATAAATTTAACCATTTTTTTTAAATTAAAATGTCATAATTATATATTTGAATATGTTTAGCCGTATTTTTGTGTTCCCATCTGAATGTTGATAGGACTGACTGCAAAAACCTGCATCTATAATCTCCATGAAAATACATGATGAGCTAATTTTACTTTAAAGTAAAAATGCACCATACCCCCTGGAAAGATATACATATCTGTGCCCCAAGGCTTGAGGTAGTTTTGAGATCCTGTCTACATCAAATTCATTGTGTGTGCACGCAAATATAATGGTTATAAACACATGAAAATCATGATGAAGAAGTTACTCAGAGTAAGTTACCTCCACAGAATCTAAGTTTAAACTTCTCATGCAAAATCCAAAGCACAGGAATATGATAGGTCTTCCAACTAAACTGTGAGAGATGAGGTGTACCCTGTCACAGCATACATTGCTAATCAGCCTTTGTTGCACTGAGCAAAAGTGGGCTTGATCTGTTTATCTTGTGCTTTGTTTTTGAATACTACCTCAGCCAGCCTCAGAAGAAGGAAACATCACTTATGCCTCCAATAAATCAAACGAAGCTCAGAGGCTTGCAGTCTAACATTTATAAGAGACAAGGCTGGAGAATCCAACGTCACATTCAGCAGCCATCACTTTGTTTCTTAGTAAAGGGACCTTACTATTTTTCTGGTTGCCACATTGTGAAAAGTCATATTTTCAGCTATTCTCGGTTTGTTTCCTTGTGTGGCAGTGTATCTCATATCAGAGTTATTCATTTCAATCCGTTTAGATTAAAATAAATTTGTTGATGTTCATAAAAAATAGAAAGACTGAACTGAGATTGTACCTCAAAATTAACTCCAAGATTTTTATGGGCTTTTTTGACTTTCCCTCTGATCTTTTGGGACCACAGCTGGATGATTGCAAAGCAGAAGCCATATTGATAAATGACTGCTTCTCAGTTTACTCAAAGCTTGCAGACAAAGTAGTAAAAGTGTCTGTTTTATGTTAAAAAAAATGTGCTTTCCTCCTTTAGATAGCTCCCAAGACAGCTGAGTCCTATTCATTTCATCATAGTATATATTGATAAAGTCTTATGGACACAATTTATACTGTCAGAATCTGCTTTGACCTTTTCATAAAGCTGCATTTAAAAGTACTGCCTTAAGCAGTCCAGCAGGTTTTAGCATCATTGGTTGCTTTTTTACAGTCTGAGATTAAATTATGACTTCAAAATCATTACAAAGAATGCAGCAAAAACCATGTTACTGTGTGTGCATCTGTCAGCAGTGTTCCAGAAAAACGTGCACCTGATTTTCATTGCGTTTATGCACGCAAGCTTCAATACATATGACATAAGAGACCAACAGATCATCTGAGAAGTGGGATGTTTAAATCCTTTCTCCGTGTCTTTTTCTAATTAAAAAGGCCAAGTTGTCATCAGGTGTGTGATCTGTGTTTATGGAGCTGTTTTAAACAGTGGAAGATGCTTTTTTGCTTGCAAGATCTTGCTTCCCTATGATTAAAGGTGTTCAGATGTACAGATTCCAAGATGGATGATTATGTGAGGATGGAAGATAATTGACAAAGTGAGAAGATGTAGAGAAAAGTATGCTGTCACACAAATTACTTTTTTATTTTTAAAGGGGTATTTTGGGCTCAGCTTAATAATAAAGTTACATAGATGGATCATTCTATTATGTTCAGCAGCACTGAAACAAAGAAGATGGATTGCATATTTCACTTGCACTGAACTGTGGTTGCAATGCTATGTTAATGTCACTGTGATATGTTAGCTATTAAGACAAAGGTAATATGATTAATAACATATTATCTGTTTAAATAATACAGCTGTCAGCTTTGCATGGGAAATTCAGTGCAACAGGTAATAATTTTCTAGCAGCCAAAACTGATGCACAGCAGAACAGCCAACTTTCCCTCTGAATCACATCTGTAACAACTTTTATAGTTATAGATCCTCAACCTTAACTTGACTGTAGAAAACCCAAAGTTTCACCACTAACTCAAGGAAGTGCAAGTCAGGCTGAAAAATCAGTAAAAGCTCATTCACCATAAATACTTACAGTCTAGACACATAGCTAGGTAGTTTCTTACATCATTCATACCACTGACTGAATAATTGTTAAAATAAAAACAAAAGATTTCTACCTGTTCATTACAATACTGCTCTGTTTGGGCCAGGCTATGAAACTTCCAATTCATATGATGAGTTTGGTTTTTACTGTGTAGTGTTTGGATGGTACTGATGGTGGAACGTTACCGTTGCATCATTTTTGTCTGGGCTAACTTGGTGGCTTTTGTGTGATTTCCCAAAAAGGAGATCCAAAGTAGGCTTTCTTCACCACCCTGTTAGAAATGTTCCTGTGGCTGTACTTTTAGTTCCACACTGAACAGACCAGGAAACTCTTGCAGATATTCCTAAAAAGAGCTCCCTCTCAGGGGAACAGTGTAGAAAGAGATACAACATCAAGATGTCTTGTTATGTAATCCAAGTAACTTCCTGCTGCTCCTAAACTTGATGGAGAGTTTATATTTATAGTTTTTAGATAACTAGAGATATCTAAAAAGAATAAAAATTCACATTTAAATTCCCAACATTTTACTCATTTAGTGTAGAAATGTTAAATGTTATTGGTTGGAACTACCCCAACTGGATATATTTTATATTCTGGCATTGTGGAATCACTAACTTCACATAGTCATAAGCATAAGAATATGATGAGTTGTCCATGCTGCAGGCTTTCTTTCTTTTACTCTTTTAATGATTTATCAGGATTCAAATTTGGATCCTTCCTGTTTGCTTGTTTTTGGTTTTGTTTTCAAAATGTTTATTTTTATACTTTTTCCAGGATGATCCAAGAGGCTGTAGCAGACTTTCTCTGCTGTGCTTCTCTCTCCAGCTCTAGCTTCTCCAAAACACCCATAACAAATGAATGACTTGTTGCATCTGAAAGTTGCAGGATGGGGGATCTTGAGGATTAGACAAGAAATTTATAGTAATACACATAATTATAGTGATACTAAAGTAAACCGCAAAGAGCATGTTCCCAATTTTCAGAATAGTAGTCCCACTTTCTTATTAGATTTAATGGATACGTGTGTCCAAAGTTTTGTTTGGCAGTGTAGGATGATTATATACAAAACAAGCAGCGAAGAGAAGCAGTGTCTCTCAGAAGTAAGTACAGATACAGGTTCAGTTACTACAAATTTTGGATAAAATTATAGAATAACAATCCTGAAATTAAATTTAAATACTTTAAATATGCCATTTTTTGCTTTAGAAAAATACAGAGAAGGTGGAGCAATGTCTAAAATTAATTTAAATGCTGAAGATTGCCGGCAGCACGCTAATAACTTGGGAGGATTTGGTTATGAAAATCACTGAATGACCTCTGGAACACCTCTAGAAGGGATTGTCTGTGAAAAAAGGCTGTGGGGCCATCATCATGCTAGAGTTGCATGGTGAAGAAGCCATATGAAGGTAATGCAAAGCTCCTATCGCCTCTGTGCCAAGGCTGATGGAAAACTATTATATGTGAAAAGTGATGACCCCTTTAGGCTCTGTTCTTATTGTTGCTTAAAAGCCACAAACATGCAGGCAAAAAGACACAACAGTGCATTCTTTGATTAAGACAAGTAGAAAGAACTGAACAGATTTGCTTTGATATCTCAGTCATAAAGATAGTGAAAATAACATTAAGCCTTCAGTTGTAATCAGTTTTTTTTTTTTTTTTTTTTTTTTTGTCATGTTGTCTGATTTACTTGCTCTAGATCAAGGGTCGGCAACTCCGGTCTTAAAAAACTGCACTCCTGCGAGTGTTAGAGGTTTCCCTGCCACAGCAGAGATTACACACATCAGAATTAATTAGCAAACTGGTGCAGAGCTTGACATCAACTGCATCTCAATTCAGAGTCTGCATACTTCGAAGTGCCGTTCAGACGTACCCTTCCAAATGGAACAGCCCTTGGTGAGCCAGTATGACGTACGCAAGCGTTTAATCCAAACTTCGAAGTATGCAGACCCTGAATTGAGACACATCTGATGTGAAGCTCTACACAAGTCTGTTAATTAATTCTGATGTGTGTCATCTGTGCCATGGCAGGTAAACCTCTAATACTTACAGGAGTGTGTCTCTCTAGGACCGGAGTTGCCGACCCCTGCTCTAGAGAAACCTTTTTAAATGGATTCCTGCTCTACATAAAACCCAACCAAACCCAGCCATCCACTTCCTGGACAGAGATCTGAAGAAGCATGGAAGCCCCCTGGAGGTCCAAGCTTGGACATTTTGTTGTTGTTGTTGTTGTTAATTAATTACCTCCCTGAAGTCTGACTGGGCATCCCATGCTGAAAACAACCCAATGCAGTGTTCTCATTTTTTTTCCTCTGCTCCCTCTTTGCCCTCCTTTCCATGCCTGTGGTTCCAAAGAGCATATCTAGCCTGGAGATGAGCTTCAGGCCACTGAGCAACTCCACTTTATCAAAGTATCATGAGAGTGAAGAATCAAAAGATGATAATGTATGATGCTGCATTCGATTTACTGTACACATATGCATATATACTTCTTTTTCTTTTTAAAGTATGATATTGATTATAGGCCAGTATCAGTCATAGAAGTGGTTAGGGCCATGCAAGCAAAAATTAAAAAAGTAAAGCTTAAAGTCATTTAATATATCTGGAAATAAGAGCTTTTAAAATGTCCAAGCAATAATCACATGTTTGAATATATTAGTTAAAACACAATGTTTGTTTTTCTCCATAAAATTCTATATAAGAGAATTAATTTAGTTAGAAAATTAGCATTTTTCACCATTTAAACATCTTAGGATGTTGCAGGACACTTTACTGACATTAGGGAAACATTTAAAGCAGGAATCTCTAAACGTGGGCTGGTATCTTGTAGGTATTAGATGTGTCTGTGCAGCAACACCTCTGATTCAAATGAATGCATCTGTAGCAGATTTGTGCAGAATTTGACAACAAGTAGTGGAGATCAATTTTATTTGAATCAGCCGTGTTGCAGAAAGGAAACATTCAATACCTGCAGGGCATCCTTCCAGGACTAGATTTAGAGATATCTTATTTAAAGAAACACTCAGTAGCTTCCAAACCTTTTATTGTAGTAATACTATTAACTTGATACCCCCCATATCTATGATGAGTTTATGAAAAGGATCAAATAGTCCCTGTTTGTGAATAAATAGCACCCAAATCCACGATTTGCTCGGAATACAAGCCATGGCTTATGCATAATTTAAATAACTAGTAAGATTATTACAACTGGTTAAAGCATTTGTATTTTTTAGTTACTTTAAGGAGATAGCATATTAAGCTTACAGTAGTGTACTAGCGCGAGGAAGTTCATAAAAGCAACAATTAATTACTTTTTCCCTCCAGCTTTATCGTTTTTGCTCAGGTTAAAGGGGATTTTTGAAGTGTTGGCACCTGACCAACAGACGTATCCCACTCCCTCAGGTTGCACATTAATTGCAAAACCTAAAAGAAGGAAACAAAAACAGAAATAATCATGAGTACACGGGAGGGGCCATTAGGATAGAGAGTGGTGGCAATTAAACCTGAGGCCATCATAAAATTTACAAATCTAGATGTTGTATTTCATAAATTTGCATGAAATCAGTTTGCATGACAGAGTCATGGCACTGTTTTGCAAATCCTGTTTGCAAAATAAGTCAAATTCAAGCAATTTACAATATTCTTTTCAGTTGTGTTTTTTAAATGATAAACATTAAAATAACTGTGTTATTAAAGGAGAACTTCGCTTTTTTTTAACCTGGGGTCTGTTGTCATCTTTCCTTCCATACATGTGAGTGATGTAG
>JBAMHX010000015.1:7391564-7405105 GCA_037177515.1 Pseudomugil tenellus
AAAATAAATCTAAATCAATTATTTTTCTAAAAGAGACTCCATGTGCATCTCTGCTTTTTCGGCTCGGTCCCTCACAGTTCAGTGTATACTACAGGCAAGGCAAGTTAGCACATTTCATGTATAACACAATTCAAAGTACCATACATAAAAAACTCAAAAGCATTATAGGGGGTTGCAAAGAAAATATTCCAACAAATATCAAAAATGATAATTAAAATCATAATTTAAAATAAAATCCATAAAAGCAGATTTATTTCAAAGTTACTGTACAGATTGCGTGCATAGAAAAAAATACAGATTTTACCCGGATTTAATTTTTACTTTTTGTTTTACAACATATCTTTGTTTTTACTTGTAGGTAAATTTTGATCTTTACTGTGTAATCTCTCAATTGTTTGCAGCATAACAGCATCGGACAGATGGTTCACCTGTATTCAACTTTCCAAAAAGATAGAAGAACCTACTTTACCTTCAAAAGCACCAACTAGAGGGGTGAAGTGCAGGGCCCTGTGAACAGGAGGCAACATGACTTTGTGCAGTACAGAAGACCATTGCACATGCTACACAGCTCCAACTATAATATGTAGCTAAAAGACTATACAGCAAGCATTTTCATCCAAAAAAACAGTACAAATTCTAAGCAACTGCGCATAGAAAAGCATGATAACAACACTGTCTATTTAAGTGCTACTGCTAATCCATAAAAACAAATAAGGTCTCATATCAAAGCAAAATGTTCTAGGCAGCCAAAAAGTAGCATAAAAAACAAAAAGGGGGAAAAAAAAAAAAAAAAAAAACGCACATAAAAACCTTATCTTAAGAAATCCTAACATGTTCTCCATATATATATATATATATATATATTCATTCAGCGTAAGAGTGAATGTATGTCAGAGACACTGATATAATAATCTCATTTGACTTTTAAAGCCAGTCTTTTTGCATGAATTGCTTACGGTTGCAATGATGTACATAATTTATTTTGGATACAGGAGGTAATAAAGTACACCATGTGATGTAAAGGTTAATTGTCACTTAAAAAAAAGAAATGTTACCCTTGACAGCACTAATTAGATATTACCAAAAGTACATTCTAAAGATAAAATTTTCATCCATTGTTGGGGATTCTGAGTTAAAGAGAAGCAGAGATAAGCTTTATTTCAGATAAGAATCTTTCTGCTGCCAAGTGAACGATTACAGAACAAACATCAAAACTAGTTATTAACTTTTTGTGCACTGATTTAATTGTGTTGCTTTGAAATGAATTTACTAAAATAATGAATTCACCACCGTTTGTGCATGACAAAGATACATTGTCCAGAATAGACTAGACAAGTGGATTTGTTGGATACTCTGCCAAGCATCCCATCATTCTTAACTGTCATCTGGTACAGATGCAAAAACAAAAGCTGTTTTAATAGCATAGTCTCCTTCACTGCGTACTAATATACCTGGTGCCAAAAGCTTTAGCTTGCTAATTTTGCTCTTTATGAAACATTTAGTGTTCTGTCAGGTAGAAGTAGTAGAGTGGCTTCACAGCACAGTCGGAATGGCCCATTAGTTTGATTCTTTCTTCACTGTGTCACCGTGCTTTTTTTTCCTCCGACCTGTCAATCAAACAAGGACCATTAGCCATCTGGATACATTTTGTTGTTAATGCCACTAAACTTCTGGAAATGTTGGTTTCCCTGACAACATTTCGGTGTCTTTTTAGCAGTTATTTGTAACAAGGACAGAAAAAAAAGGGACAGTTTTCCCAAACTGCAAAATGCCAGGCACCAGTTTACCCACAGCTGCCTTTCACAAAATGCTGCTACCTCTGAGATGCAGACAAGAACTGCTTTAATAAATTAAACCTGTATTGTCACTGTCAAATCATTTACCCCCTGGGTTAAATCTCTGCTAACGCTGAGCTATCATTCGTGTTAAATTTTATTTTTTTTTTTGCAGGTGTGATTTTCAACCAAATCCCCTGAGGCTTTTGATACAATTATTGACATAATAGTCATCCAACTGCAAAGTTTAACTTTGAAATACCAGGTGTGACTCTATTGCAGCATTTTTTCTTCCTTTTATTCTTTCAGCATCATTAATTCTGTCATTTACTCTCAATTTCCTCTTTTCATTGTACACTTCTCATCAAGAAAACAAGAATGTGCAGTTTTACATGCTGTTCCATTATCTTGTATTATACTGAAAACATACTAGAAAAATTCTGTCTGAGACTTCATCAGTATTTCAAATGTCTTCATGTAAACATACATCTGAATTTATCTAAGGGAAACTGTATTTTATCTGCTTTTTATGGGTAAAAATGTCTCGGTTGTAATGGGTCAGGTTCAGCCGGTTTTTCAGTAACTATGCCAACAAAGACGCCCAGCATGCTTCCACTTACCTGTCCACATGCAGCTTTTGACAAAACAAGTGATGGTCAATAGGTTACAGAGTAAAAGAAGGAAAAAAAAGTAAAAGATAAAATAAAACTTCATTACCTTACTTCACCAGAAAGAAATTTAAAGATATGGAATAAAGCCCAAATGTAGCAGGATCTTTGTATATTAATATATAAATTAACACCACATGAGCTGTTCCTGATTTAGTAAAAATATGCATTACATCAGGTAAAACAGTTTAGAGAAAGTTTCTGTTTGTTCTAAGGTCAAATTGAGGGGTGGTGGTAAGGCCATGGTTGACTTCAACCTTTGCTGAGATGTTGTGTCTCATCTTGACTGGCGTTCTGCATAACATTTAGAGGTGGTTCTATCATGTCTATGCTGCCCTGATCACCTGTGTTGTCAGTTAATTGAAAAAATTTGGAGCAGTTCATATTTTTTTGAATTTTTAAATGTATAAAGCTCTTTTAATAAACAAAAAATGGAATATGTCAAAGTGTTATAGTTGTAAGGTGCAAGGTTGTAATATCTATTGGACTGTTTATTTTTCCTTTTTTCTTCTGAAATGCTTTTCTAAAAAATCTGGTTCTTTTTTGTCTACATTTATAGAAATTGAAATACATATAATAATTTAATCCCCCTCACCCACCCCTCCCTCCAACTGCAAGTTGCATTCGCTGAAAGCATACATTTCACAAATACAACAAAGAATATAGGTGTACATGCATTAATACATTTAAAGTAATTGTTTATCCTTGAGGATGTCATGTTGAGGTATCATCTTACATTTCAATAAGGTAGGATCAGTGAAGTGTTTAAAGCTATTAAGATAAAAACTCTAATCTCCCAGAGGTTAACTGCTGATGATGTGTAAAGCCATTACTTTGCTTGATAGACTATTTTATCCCCTGAAATATCTTAGGACTGACTGAGGTTATCAGGAGACTCTGAGCAGCTGGTCTGAGGGATGAAGATGTCAGAATTGCTTTAATGTGTTTATTTAGAAAAAAACAAGTGCCTCAAGTGGTTCACCACCACAAAGAGAGCTCACTGGTCACATGTATTATTTAAAGTCAGCTTGTCGGTGTAAAAGCGACAGAAAAGCCGATCTGGAGTCAGCTGAAATATGCACAGATAGAAATGAAATGATTTAAAATGCAACAGACAGGACTATGATAAATTAATTACTTCAGTAATCCTCTTGGGAATGTTGATTAGCTTACTCAGCAGCCCACCCCTCACTGTTTTTACCATCTCTGCAGCTCCCTATTTGCAGAAATGAAAGTAGTCCCATGATCACAAATCCAAAATCTGGCCTTATTTGAACAATGGCGATGGTTTGCCTATTATGTGCTTATAGAGCTACACCACATTTTGCCCTAGATCTTAAGACACAACATGCATATTTTTAAACAAACCTAATTCAACTGAAAGAGAGTGAAAAGGTGATACTGAAGCTATTCCTGTGAGGAAAAGCATTGCGCTTGATTGCATGCATACATACAGTATTGTGTTCCCACAAATCCCTTGGAAGACAATTCAAATCCAGCTTTGGGATGGACACAACTGCCAATGAAACTATGTTGAGAGGTGATTATAGTGTAAATACCCAGACTCTGGAAGAGAAGATTTAACTACACTTTTTGCAAAGACAGCTGGATTTGATTTCATGAGAATCCGGAGGATTATAAATTTAGGCAGCTGTTTAGCCAAAGTTTAAGTTGTAATCCTTAAATTGAAAAGTTGACATGGAAACGACAAGTATTTTGAGTCTACGTGTAGGCTGAGTTCATCTAATGCAACTGCACAAATAGATAAATACTGCAGAATGAGTTGATTGATAATGTTTATTATAAAGCAGATGTTTTGGATTGCATTGCAGATATAAATGTCATTGATATTTTACTCCCAGCTTGTTTGTGGTTTATGTAAGTCATTTTAACTTTGGCTAGAATTGTGAAAACCTGCCTTTTAATTATTTTTTAAGCTTGTGCCATGAGTGTCTATGTTAAATCCTCTGCTTAATAGCTGCAAGTGCTGCTTTTCTCTTCCCTTAATCCTGGGTGTAAATATTGACTTGAAATCAAAGCTGGCAGGAAGCTGTTGCATTCCTGATTCATTTGGCTGTTAAAATAGTTTTCTCCTCCACACTGGAACAGAAATACACACACGGAAAACAGCCAGTTATGATGAAGTAGATGTAGATGCAGAAAATAAAACAATACTCAACTCCCTCTAAAACTTTTAAATAAACATTACCAAATTCCACCTATTTAGTTCCACCTAACCCTAATCAGAAAGCCTAATCGATAGAGTAATCAAATACTTTATTAGGTTCTGTTTAAGGTTAAAAAAAAGGCTTGAGATAAACATAAAATGCGATTGATTTTATGTCATTTATATCAATGACATGCACTTGAATAACTTAGTAATAACCATTAATAGTTAATAGTAAAAAAAATTAGTGTAGTGATGTGTCCCATTTTTACAAAATTGGGGTGACAAACATCTGGGCAGGGTAGGAGTGAAGGTTTAAAGGGACACAGCCAGATTCGTCAGGGAAAGTTTAGACATCAGACGAAACCTCTTTTTGAAGTGACATGTCAAGCCAGAAGTGTTGAGTTATGAGCTATTAAAAATATGTAGATGTGGCAGGACTCCTATGAGGAAAGTGGATGCAAACTCTCTGTTGGTTGCTTGGCCAGATTCATAAATAAATGATCACATCATTGGAAAAGTGTAGGGAATATTAGAGGAGACATGTTCCATGATCTTAGAATAAAAACAACCTCAAACAGTATCTCATCCTCTGTTTTGCAGCACGTCTCTCAGAGCACAATGTCATCTTGGACAAAATCATCTTGACAGGAGCCTTGTCAACTGGAAAGTCTTGATGTCACAATGATAAGTAGCCAATCAGACAGCTGCTCCTCTGTGTGAATGTCTGACCTCTCTCACAATCAACATGTCTGCTTAATGGTCAGTAAACATGTCATATTTTTAAACCTGCAGGATTTATAAAAGTTTATAATGGTAAGTTATTTTTTTTCCCGATTGATAAATGATGAAGATAAACTTTAAATATTTAGTATTTTAGGAATAATGCAATATGAGAACCATTTTTCTGCTGTGTATACACGTTAAAGCTGCTTTTTACTGGTGACCTTCCTTGAACAAAAAATAGCTTGGTACATAATTCCTGCTGTAAAAACATGCTTTATTTATGAAGAAAAAAAGATTACTTCATACTTGTCCTTATTTGGCACCCTGTTCTAGATGTGTTTCTGTGCACCTTCTGCACCTGGTTTTATTGAGTGAATTAGAGTGACTGCCCTTTTTACATTATTAGTAAATACCTGTGTCAACATATAGACTTTAATTTTAGAACCTCATCTACATCTTCTTAGGATATAATCATGCCAGTGTAGTCAATAGTGGAACAATTCAGTCGGGCCGGGGGCAGGGCAAAGTACAGAGCCCTTAAAATCAAAATAATAATGCATTATTTTTCAGCATAAACAGGCCTGCAACAGCAAGCTTTAGTACCTTTTGGAGAGAGTAATTGTGTCATTTTGAACTCCGTCAAATGGACATAAAGTCGACCTGAATACAAACCAGGAAAACAACAAAAACATTAGGCAACATGGTCACTGATAATAAAACAACACTAATTCATAGCAGTTCAGCACTGTGTAATGATCGAGGGAGTCAGAGCAAAAAGGAAGGTTAACAGGATTCACATGAAGGACAAGAAGTGATAAACAAAACCTGTATGGAAGGTGGAGGAGTCCAGGAGAGATTCAGGGACGAAGAACAGGAAGGCAGGCTGTGGGGTATCCAGGAGACCAGGGAAGGCAGGAGCAGCAGGAACAAGCATGGGTGTTTGTACATTCATTCATTTGATGTCCGACCAAGGCAAGACTGGTGAGCTGAGGGATATAAAGCTGTGAAGGGATTGGGAACAGGTGCAGGTGATCTGGGATAATAAATCTAGTGGCAGGTGACGGTGATTAGGCAAATTGGCTGGAGAAGGGCATGACACACTGTGGATAGCGACCACATCATTTTCACAACCACTTTAGCCATTTCAACTCAGTATGTATCAACTTTTGTAAGCCTAACTGGTACAGTGGCCCACATGTTTACAAATACATTTTCATCATAAAGTAGCCCATTATACCCATGTCACTACTATTTGAAGGGCATACGACCTTGCGCTTCGCTAACTCTGTGTTCTGTATCTCCATTTCCTTTGCTCTCTCATTCTCTGTGGACAACGCAAGTTCACCCAGTCTTTCCTGCCATAGTGTGCTGCACAAGTGATTTTTAATTAATTTTAACCTGGAGAATGAGCGCTCTGAGGTTGCAACGGTAACAGGAAGAGTCAAAAATAAAAGGAGCGCAGTGCAAACCTCATAGAAGTTACTGCTGGGTGGTTAACATGAGCATTTTTGCGATATCCCAACTGCAGGGCTCACTAAGCCACCGGGCAACTATAGACTCCTCATCCCCTGCTTGGAACAGTCTTTTGGGGTGAATTATCCTAAACATATTGACAGTAGGCTATTTAAGCAGGGGACAGTTGCTAGATGATAATATCAAGACAGGCATTAAAACCGTTCAACCGTTCAATCTTCAGAAAGGGTTGCTTAATTTTTCTGGCCCTGGTTGCGTCAAACTGCGTTTGACTTCCCCATTTTGTAGCGAGAGCAGGAGAGGCAGACTTGGCCTCATCAAATTGCCCCCTAAACTCAGACTAAACACTGTTTGCATTTTGCAGAAGAGTAGATGCTTTCAGAATATCAGGGTCCTTAACGTGCAGCAGTTGTGAGGCAGCATTTAGATTTACACATTCAAGAATCTTAGTCAGCATGTTGATCAAAGAAAATGTGCTTATGGAATTTTTAGTGCACTTGCTTAAATACTTTCCTCTTTTTTATTACTGGTCAGGGATATTTTGATTAGGATTTTTATAAAGTCTCCGTATCTGTGTCTTAACGCAAAAAGCAGATCATGTCGAGATGAGCAGCAGGTGGAACAGAGGCATTTAAATATGACGCTCATGAACTCACTGAGGAGTGCACATCGTTTTATATTATGACCAAAAAAGTTGTACAGGTTCTCTACAGAGTGGTGGAACTGCTTCACTCCAGGGACAAATGACTAATGATGACGTTGGTGGATGGTTGGTAACAAATTTTACCCAAAATACAACATCAGTGATCTGCTTGTAAATCTGTGCCTCATAAAGTTAAATGTGGAAAGTCAGTCACGCAGAACAACATCTTATTTAATATTTCACACTTGCTATATAAATAGTTCTGCGCAGAATTTGATATCGGCTGTGTTTCAATTCAGAGTTTGCTTCGAGGTTCGGAGTCGGAGCGCATTTTTCACTGGTGCATCAAGTGCTTCCCAATTTGTAGGGTACTTTGGAACCACACCTCGAAGTATGTAGTGCCTGAATTGAGACACAGCTGATTTCAAGCTCTGTAAAAGTCTGCAATTTATTCTTATATGTGTCACCTGTGCTGTGGCGGAGAAACTTATAACACTTGCAGAAGTGCAGCTTCTTAAGACCGGAGTTTCCGACTCCTGAACTAGACTGTTCAGTCACTCGGTCTTGTCAAATTTTTCGGTCTTTTTTTAGCAACCATAAGTTAAGTCAGATGTGGCTACCTATAAAATCCCTACATAATCCCTCATGATAGAAATGGGAATGCATCCTGGGCTCTTGGGAGCAAATTCATCATAGGCTTTTTTTAAAATTCTCTGATTCATGGCAGAAGCCCAGATCTTCAAATCCCAGCGACTTTCCCCTGGGCCCCCCCCCCTGGGTCCGGGCCAGAGGCGTTCAAATCAAACACATCAATTAAATTTTTTTTTATAGCGCCATTTTATGACAATGTTGTCTCAAGACACTTCACAGAGTTCGGCCAATTCATAAAAATAGCCTTATATAGGGAACCAGCAAGAATGCAGCGAATCTTGACTTCGATCCAATCTCCCATCCTGAGCAAGCATGCGGCCACAGTGGGAAGGAAAACTTCCTTTTAACAGAAAGGCAAAACCTCCGGCAGAACCCGATTCAGGGAGCGCAGCCATCTGCCTCGACTTGCTATGCATGCATTTGTTGGTGATATTGAGGACTTGTTAATGTCGGTGTATATTAAAAGGTTGATTGTCTTCAAAAATTTGATTATTTTTACTGACCGTTATAAGATTTCAAATTTGAATTCATCTTGCTTATTTTATTGTTTTAAATTTTGGGTTGTTCCTTGAAAACTTCCAAATTAAAAAAAAATCTATTTTATCTTTGTCATTCTGCAACATCTTTGAAGATCTCTAATTTCCTTATTTCTCTATGGTGGTGTTTTCATTAATAAAAGTAAGCAGATACCAATATCATATGTTAATGCCAATATTGGCAGATAATATCAGGTATAATATCAATATCTGTAGCTGTTTTGTTTTAAAGCTTGATTTTAAGCATGAGTATTAATATACAGATTATTCTACTATGATACATTGACACCCAGCAAACTACTAAGTAATGAGCAACATAAAAAATATATAATGGGAAATCAATTTTCTTTTAGTCTTGATCACAAATTGCAAGTGACATTTGGAATCCATTCAATCTTTGAGAAAGTTATATTTAATGCTGATATTCTGTGGCTAAGAGCAGTCAATGACACCAAACACAATAGAGTCAAGGTTTTGTCGTAATGTCATTTTAGATGCACACAGGTATAACAGCCTTCAAGCTAGAGGAAAAATGCAACAAATTGATCGTTACTGAATTTATATGTCACACATTTAAACAAACAGTTTACTTTGTTTCTCAACAGACAACAGAAGACAACAATAATAGACTAAAAACGTCTCTAGTGTTTGACAAAAAAACCCACTGACACATGCCAGAGTGTAGGACTGGGTATCTGGACTGCAGAAGACATTTTACCAAGCATTTTACATAAATGAATGTTCTTTTCCATCTTTGTTGTTGTTTAATTTTTAAAGTGTTGTCCATTTTAAAGTCCTTTTAATGTTAGACGTTTTCTTTTTTATTCTGTAAAATATTTTTATAGACCACTGCAAGGTGATCTAAAAGAGTTTGATCAAATAAAAAATAATAATAATAATAAAAATTAAAACAGTATTGAATCTAAATTCCTTCCGGGTAAAACAAATCAACAAAGATTTTGATTTGGAGAACCGTCCAGAACAATAAACAATATGAAGGGCAATTTTGTTTTTAATCACATACAACCCTATTATGGAACAAAACAAGCCATAAACAGTATGAAACACTGCACATATAAAAGTAAAACACTATAAATGTAAACATATTTCTGAATTTACTTTAGTAAATTTTGTGTTAGTGTACCTGACATGAAAAGTAAAAAAAAATAGACGAGAGAACAGCTTTCTATTCTTTAAATAAATTGCTTTGCCCATTGAAAATAGCATTTTCTAAGTCTCTGTGTATTGAGATTTTAATATAAGATTAGGTCTATAAGTGTGCTGCAGGACTTTCAGCATCAGGGCCTGATTGATGACATCGGGAAAAAATCAGGTCAAGAGGAACACTGAATTAAAGTAGCACAGCTCTTTTCTCTAAGCTTGTAATTCTTACTTCCTAAACAGTGTTACTTCATAAGGCTCACATCACTTTCATTATCTGCCACATATCTTTGGAAAAATTTAACTTTTATGTTTTTTTTCCTGAATACTGCTTTCACTCTGACGCAAGTTGTATTTTTTAAAGACCTAATTTATTGTTAATGATGTTTTATATCATGATAATTTAAGATTTTTTAAAGACATTTTAAGATTTTTTAAAGACATTTTAAGATATTTTCACCCATTAAAATAAATGCAGCAAGTGTTATTGTGAACAGCTTTATGATTTAATATATCTTCATGCGATATTCATATTTGCTTTTGCCCTGTTCCTGATGTGGTCACACTTTTAATAACTTATGCACTCTCTGTCATACTGCATCAAAAGTACATGTTAAAAAGTCAGATATGCTGCATTGAACTTGCCGTGAAGTGTCACACAAAGTCGAAAATCACAAAACTCCAACGATAACTAACTCCAACGATACAAACTAACTCCAACGATACAAATAAAATAAAAAACTTGCATTTAATTTTCTCAGTTAAATCATGATAAATGATTGATAAATGTATCAATAAAAAACATTGTTCTTTTAAAATAATAATTCTGATCAATAATTAAAGACAAAATACGGAAATAATAGGGAAATTTCAAGCACAAAGTCTGAGTGTCATACAGAGACGGCCCTAATGTCAAGTGAGAATTAAACTAATTCCTTGTAAAAGTAAAGAATACATGCAAATATAATAAATGAATATCAAATAATTTAATAGAAGCGGAACACTACTTTAATGACATCCTTCCAGGTATTTATCTGGTTTATTGTTGCATTTCTTTTGACTCTTCGCGTATCTTGCATTGGATTGCACATATATCACACTCCAGTCAGCTAGACTGAATAGACAAGGTAGCTGAGTTGCAAAACGATGGGCACCATGCCAGCAGTGACACACACACAAATCCTGTCCAATTTAATGAAAACATTTATGGTTTAACATCACATAGATCAATTTGTATTTGTTGATCTTAATAATAATTTTACTTGTAATACTGATAGTTTGCGATAAAAGTAAATGTCATTATAACTGTATGTCTTTCCATATTAAAAGTGACAGTAATTGAATCAATGTAATCTTTAACATTACAGTACATGAGACATTATATTTATATATCATTTATCATTTTGTATCTTTGTGAGCCCCTGAATGCCTCCTGGTCAAACTTGAATTAAACAGTTTTTTTCTCTATTGTATATGAGAACTGCAACGTCCCTAATGTATATTGATGAACTTGCAGTGTGCAATCTTTACCTTTTTGGTACCTTTTAAATATTTATCTATAGTATTACTTGGAAATCTATTGTATCTATAATTTCTGCAGTCCAAATTCAAAGGCATATAGTCCAAATACTTAATTAATAAATATTCCCCCTTTGCTGTATGTCAGCCCTTGGCTAATAAAGACTATTTGACCTATAAAATCCAATTTAGAAACTAGAAATTTGCTGTTCTTGCAGAACAGTAGTGTGAATCATTTCAAGCTGAATCTGTTGAACTGTAATGCTAAAGAAAGCTTAAAAAATCAGGTAAATTATTATCGGAAGAGATGAAAGCACAAATTCATGTTGGAAAGTGTTGAAATTGGTGGAAAGTTTACTGAAATGAGCATAATAGAGGTGAAAGGGGTTGAAACATGCTCATTGAACTATGAATTTGAATCATTATAAAGTTGAAATCATTTGAAGTTGCTAATATTTAAATATTTAAAAATTTAAAATTGCTTGAATAAAAGGTGTTTGTAAAATGGTTTTAATATGGACTGAAATGAGTCCAATAGTTGTAGCAGAAGTTTTAGAAGCTCAATATCAGGTCACAATACAATGGACATTTATGTAAGATGAACTAAAAGAAAGAAAAAGTTTAGAATAAAGAAAGGAGAAAAATATGAATTGTTGAATGGATAGATAGATGGAAAGAGAGAAATGGAAGGATGGACTGATAAAAAGAAAGAGATAGATGGATAAATAGATGGAGAGAAAGATGATTGAACAGGTAAATACATGGAAAGAAAGGTGGTTTGATGGATAGATAGATGAAAAGAAAGATGGTTGGATGAGGTAAATACATGGAAAGAAAGGTGGTTTGATGGATAGATAGATGAAAAGAAAGATGGTTGGATGAGGTAGATAGATGGCGAGAGAGAGATGATTGGATTGGTAGATACATGAAAGAAAGATGGTGGGGTGGGCGGATAGATGGAAAGAATAATGGTTGGATGGGTAGATAGATGGAAAGAAAGATGGCTGGATGGGTAAATAGATGAAAGAAAGATGGCTGGATGGGTCGATAGATGGAGAGAAAGATGTTTGGATGGGTAGATGGATGGAGAGAAAGATAGTTGGATCAGGTTGATAGATGGAGAGAGAGATGGCTGGATGGGTAGATAGAGGGATAGAAAGATGGTTAGATGGGTAGATTGATGGACAGAAAGATGGTTATATGGACAGATAGAGGGAAAGAAAGATGGTTGGATGAGTAGATATATGGAGAGAAAGATGGTTGGATAGGTAGATAGATGGACAGACAGATGGTTGGATGGGGAGATAAATGGAAAGAATCATAGTATGATGGGTAGATAGAAGGAGAAAAAGATGCTTGGATGGGTAGATAAATGGAGAGATAGATGATTCTATGGGTAAATAGAAGGAGAGAAAGATGGTTGCATAGACAGATAGATTGAGAGACAGATGGGTGGATGGACTGATAGATGCTAAAAAAGATGGTTGGATGGAAAGATAGATGGAGAGAAAGATGGTTGGATGGGTAGATAGATGAAGAGAAATATGGTTGGATGTGTAGATGAAGAGAAAGATGGTTGGATGAATGATATATAGATGAAGAGAAAGATAGTTGGATGATGGGTAGATATATGAAGAGAAAGATAGTTGGATGGACAGATAGATGCAGAGAAAGATGGTTTGATGGACACATAGATGGAGAGAAAGATTGTTGAATGGGTAGATAGATGGAAAGAAAGATGGTTGCATGGATAGATGAATGGAGAGAAATATTGTTGGATGGGTAGATAGAAGAAAAAACATGTTTGGATGGGTAGTTAGATGGAAAGAAAAATGGTTGGATGGGTAGTTAGATGGAAAGAAAATGGTTGGATGGACAGATAGATGGAGAAAAAGATTGTTGGATGGGTAAATAGATGGAAACAAAGATGGTTTCATGGGTAGATAGATGAAGAGAAAGATGGTTGGATGGGTAGATTGATGGAGAGAAAGATGGTTGGATGGGTAGATAGAAGGAAAGAAAGATGGTTGGGAGGGTAGATAGAAGGAGAGAAAGATGGTTTGATGTGTAGACAGATGGAAAGAAAAATGGTTTGATGTGTAGATAGATGGAAAGAAAAATGGTTCAATCTGTAGATAGATGAAAGAAAGAGATAGATAGATAGATAGATAGATAGATAGATAGATAGATAGATAGATAGATAGATAGATAGATAGATAGATA
>JBAMHX010000015.1:7422984-7436646 GCA_037177515.1 Pseudomugil tenellus
TGTGAAGCCCTCTGAGACAACTTGTTGTGATACTGGGCTATATAAATAAAATTGAATTGAATTGAATTGAATTGAAAGCGATATGCCTTGTTGAGCCACACCAACAGTTTTCATACAGTGCAAAATATATATCAACAAATTGGCCTCAACACCTAAAAACCCAAGTGTGTCAATCATAAACGCTGATGTAAGTAAGATGTCATCTCATTTGCTTTGCATTCACACAGTTCCTCGTATTGATGCTATGTTATCTAGTTAGTAAGTTAACATAATTCAGTACTGACCGTCAACAGCAGATCCAATGCCTTAAGTTGGTTGTCTGCATGACAGCAGGTATGTAAGACTTGCCTGCATTATTCCAAACGCGATCAACAATTTCAATTTACCCTGGCTGTTGGACCACAGTCTTTATAAGCCCTTCCCAAAATCTCCTTTGCTCATTCGCAGCTAAAAGCACCAGTCTGTAATCTTTTGTTCAATCACCTGAGAGAGATTGGAGAGAGAAAAGAGAAAAACAGCAAACAAAAACACAAACAGCCTGCAAATGCCTTGGACGAGTGTGTGGGAATGTCTAAGAGTGTGTGAGCGTGTGCAGAGTGGCTGAGATGAGAATAGCCCTTAAAGGAGCACTGTAAAGCACCACATTACCCCCCTCCACAAAAAGACCTGGCTGAGCATTAAACACCATCATTATTTGAAATGATTCATCCATCAGCACCAGCCAATCTCCACAAGTCTACCCATGTCATTTTTCCCCTTCCTCTGTTTTTATTGATTCAATTCCACAAAGTACAGTTAGCTCCTGTTAAGCCTCTCGGACACAGCAGGAGATCATAATGGCAATAGGGAGGATGCGCACAAGCATTATTGTGATGCATTGTTTGGTAAAATGACTGCTTCAAATCTGGATGTTTCTAATCCATCTTTTATTTCTGCTATTGAGTACACATGCAAAAAAATAATCAATTGAAATTCAGCAAGAACACTTCAAAACTCATACACTAACAGATATAACATGTAAACTGCACAGTAACATTCAACCCACAAAAGATGTACAGGCTGCAAATGTACAACCAACATTCTGAAAGCAAAAGAAGGTATTCAAGGTCTTCATTGAGCTATACAACATTATGACAGAATAGAAGCAGAATCATAGGCCTTGGTAGCTATGTGCTATGAGGTTGTATGCCAGCTCTCAACAGATTTGTATGATGCCTTCATGTAGTTATGTGGCCTATCATCAACAAGACATATGCTGTCAGAGAGTATGCAGCAGTTGCAGTAATCAGTGTGCTTCCTTTTCTACCTCTCTCTGGGCAACCTCGATAAGGAGAAGGAAAAATGTGGTGTCATATTTATTCATGACTAGCTTTTCAATTCTACATTCTCTCGTCCTCCGCTGAGGCCCTGCATGCACAGCCCACTCTACAACCTCCCTAAAAGACAGATTAATGTTGAATGGCTTTCTTGTTATTCCATCTAAAAAAATAACAAAATCATCATCATTATTACTTTTGCTTCGGTCCGCAGGAGCCGGGGAAAAAAAACGTGATAGAATAACCTGCCTTTTTTCACCTGTGTAACAAAGTAGATGAGGATTCCCTTTGTGGATAGGCAATCATTTTCTCATCATAGCAGGGGAGGATGGAGAACGAAAAGAGAAATGGGAAATGGAGAAAAACTGGAGAGAATATTAGCAGAAAATAAAAAGATGAAATAAAAAAAGATGGCTATGAGTTGTAAATAAAGGAAATGCAAACGAAGTGGAGGCTTTAATGGGGAACACAAAAGAACACATAGAAGCCACATGTGTACATACAAGTTTTACTGCATTTGGGTTCATATTTGAGAATGTCTTCTGTTTTTCTTTTTATTAAATCAACATGAAATTTGTGAAAACCTATTTATTAAGTAAACACATTTACCAAATGCTTTTCATCTTGTATCTATTGAGCAATGAGCTTTCTTGTTAGATGACACAAACATACCTGTACTTGAACTTTTCAGATGGTAGCATATTTGTTTATCTATGTCTTACACATAAAATTTTCACTTAATCATTTGTGTTTTGTTGAAGACCAACTTTGATTCTACTTTTACTCACTACACCCTTAATATTTGCCGGTAGAATAAAGCATCTGACAAATTTTAATAATGTAATGCTAAACTGCTGTGCAATGTTGCCTGTTAGAGGGCTGCACTAAGAATGATTAGTACAAAACAACTGCTTATTTCCCTATGTGATTATCCAGCATAAACTGCTTCATCTGCATATTCAGTGCAAGTGTGTTTATGCAAGAAAAAATCTGCATAATATCTGAAACTATCAGTCAATGTGATTTGTTGAAAAGGCAAGGTGTTGGGTCAAAGATAAGACAACCAGATGTCTACACATATGCATGCACACAGCTTTGCACGTCTACGAACAATTGATCCTAACTTAAAAAGACAATTTGCTCCTCATTCATGGAGTCCTGACTGCCGACATGACAGTTGAAGAAGAGAAACTTTGTAATGCAAGTCTTTATTCAGTAGTCATCAAAAGATTGTTATTGCTGATGTATGTGTATCCAGCTGTGTTTTCCTATCTTCCATTCACTTTTTTTGCCATCTTTCTCATCTATCTGGTTGTGAATTCAGCAGTTCAACATCAACACATTTCCTTACACTGACATGCAAAGGCAAAGGGGATGGATCTTGTCAGTTCATTTTATAAGAAAAAGATCTGTGGCTATTAAATGTTCATTTAATGGATCCACTGTTAGCTACATCTTTTTTGACCATTAAGGGATGGGCTAGGAACTTGTCCTAAGTTGACCCAACCACATCTTGCTCATGCATACAGGTTACCTGCCGAAGCTTTACAAAGCACTCTGGCAACATAAAGGTACAGTATTGTCCCTTTATGAATTGAAAAAACCTCTTGACCATACATGCTTTAGGATACTATGTGTAACCATGTCTTAACATGCAACAGGGTTTTGCACAGTTGCAATAAGAGACTGACCATGAAACATCCTTGTCCAACAGCAAACGTTAGAGATGAAGGATGAGTTTTCACAGGTTGTGTGAAAAACTACAGAAACCGGTGAACATGGAGTAAACTGTAAATATGAAAGAGGCTGCAGATCTCTAAGCACTAATAAATACTATCAGAGAACAAGATTTTACATTGAAAGAAAAGTCTAACTGGAAAAACTAATTTCATATTCAATCATACAGGTCTTTATTGACATTGTTGCCACAATGTTACAACCTGTTCAGTTCTTGCAGGCTGTCGAGTGGACCTTGCAAACATTTAAAATATTTAACATGTCCATTTCAGTCAGCAGTCATCAATCAGAGGCTTCATATGACCACAATATACGTCCTGTAAATACTGACGTGTACTTTTAGGACTGTGTTTATTTAATGTTGTATTAGTTCTGTTATTCCTCTGATATATGACAGTCTGGGTTTTGGTTTTGGTAGCAGCTCAAAACCAGTATCCAAGGGCTCGATACAAAAGAATCAATATATTACACAAAATAGTGTGCAAAATATGCAAGAAGAAATAGGCCATGGAACACAATAAAGAAGTTAAACTATAAAGAATGCAAAAATGAGACAAAACCCCTTTGTCAGAAATAATTTAAATATTGACACTTTCTCAACATTCTATCAGAATATTTGGCACATCACAAACCATGACACACAATGGTAATATCTCATAATAAACAACTGTATAATATATATATTCTTTTCAATAAGATAATATTCCCTTCCTTAAAAAAAAAAAAAAAAAAAAAACTTTTGGAAAGTGTTTGGAAATTTCTCTTTTTTAACTGCATATAATTGAATAATTTCATCAATGTCATGGACATGCTGACTTTATGTTTAGTTCTCTGAATAAATAAAATACGTAATGAAAGCAAGCACAAGATACAACCAGAATGTGGAGTTAGCATTGGTGGCTAGCTAGCTTCTTGTTCCCATACAGGAAATATCAGTGTTACTTTAAAATATTTTTACTGTCTCCAGTGAGTTTGTCACCAAATAGATAAGTAAAAAAAGTTACTTGAAGTCTCAAATCACTCACCATTCTCTATCAATGTCTCACATGGCTGAATTTTCCAGAGATGGTGTCTATATGGTATTTCCAGGCCTTCCTCACTCAGCTGGTTTGGTTTTTAATAGTCTGATAGCTCGTCTTTGAACATTTCTCTTTACATTATTAGTTACTCATCATTAAGGAATAGCTAACAATTTAATAACTAATTAGCAATTAGCCCTTAATTAGGTTTTTTGGTCACTTTCATGACTAACTGACCATGTAATTTTTCAGAAATCAGTTAACTTATGTGATTTCATGGGGATGGGATGCATAATAATCATTTTGCTTCCTTAAGTACATAAATCTCCTTTTGTGTCCTAAAACCTCATAACATCTTTTATGTTGTCATAGTTGTAAATTCATTTCATCCAGTGGTGGGCAGTGATGAGTTCAGAGTTCACTGCGTTTAAGCACCGCTTTGAAGTATTTTACAACCACCCAAAAACAAAGAAAAAAAATGAACCATTTTTGTACTAAACTTATTCTTCTTTTTCATGTGCTTTTTATTTAGGTACATTAAAGATACATTAGCCCCAAATGATTTCCCTACTATGTGCTGAGTTACTAATAAAAATGTGTTTCTCAAGTCGTATAGCAATCCAAGAGGACTTGGTTGAACATAACCTACAACTTTTAGCCATCTATGATGGTTTGCTGATTTTCATTTCTCCTGATGGCCGCTGTGTTGATCCATCATGTATGTGCACATCTTTTGTAGTCATGTGTATTTCTGCACATTTGTGTATTTGTATGATATCCATAAACGTTTGATTGATTTACGTGTTATGCACATCCTGTGCCCAGCCCTCATGGGCTTAAAAGACACTGACAAATATGTGATATTGTGACTTTTGTTACACCCATACCAAACAGATCTGTCAACCATAGGCAGTTCCAGCATCCACCTATGAGCTAGTTAATAACTTTTTATTTTCTCCTTTCCCTGTCTGCTCTCTGCTGGCCTTGATTTGCCAACTAAAACAAGAAAAACATCACTAATAAAAGCTTTTTCCTCATCTCTTGTTTGAGTGGATTTTTTATGCTCAATATAAATTCGGAAAGCATTACACTCTAGTCTGTGTGTTAAGGGCATTGATGTGAATAACCATAAAGGCAGGCAATTAGATGTCTGCAGCGGTTGGATAACTGTTCTGGATTTTTCCAGAATGTCCAGATGGCCAAGCTGCCTTTGAAACCAGTTATCCAGGAGTCTATCATGGGCATAGTAGTCTTGGCAAAGTCTTAGCTCCATCTCCTTAGCCACCTCCTCAAGCTTTTTTTTGTGTGGGGCACTGATGCTTTCCTCACTAACCAACATATCTAATCTCTCCAGGAAGTCCTGGACACTGTAGTTCATGTCTAAAACACCATTCCTGGGAGGCATCCAGAAGGCATACTGATCAAATGCCCAAACCACATCAACTGGCTCCTTTGAATGCAGAGTAACATCAACTCTACTCTGAGCCCCTTTGGGATAACAGAGTTACCTTCTCACCTGGAAGTCCATTTTCCACAGCTTTCATTAGAGTTCTCATTCATGACCACAGGAGAGGGGCGTTAGATATTCCACTACTGGACTATCTCCCCAGTGGAGGTCAGTAGCTTTCTATCTGTGGTGTGAACAGTGTTAGTGTTTGATGTTTGTCAGAAACTCTTCAAAAGCTGACCAAATGTCATCTCCCATAGCTTTAACTCACCCCGCTACACTAAAATCTTCCCTCTCGTAACTTGCACTGCCAGTACCTGTTAGCTGCATCTGCCCTCAAGCTAGCCAAGTTCCATGGGACTCTTCCTTCAGCCTGACAGCTCCTTTCACCTCCAGTTTACATCACCAAGTTTCAGCTTGTCACCACAAAAAGCGGCGGCCATCTTATAACCTAAGCTCCTTGCAACTGAGGCCTGGAAGATGGCTTGTTCTGACTGAATGTCTCTTATCGCCTTTGCAATGTTGGAGAAGCACTGCAAGAATTTGCTTCTGGAAAAAGGTGAAGAGGATATACACTTGTAATTTTCCCTCCAGTCACTCATTTTCTCCAACACTCCTTTGTGACAACAACACATTCTCTTTTTTACACAGTAAAATGTTACAATGTATTCCTAATTTATTGTTTTCATCCTGATATGCTTGGCTTTTGAATAACTTTAACTTTGTCACTGCCACACTGAGCTTTGTTTTCTTTGACATGTGCAACACATCTCAGAGAGTGATTCTTTTAAACACAGTGATGAGTGTATTAGATAAATCCTTTTAAGGGATTTACTGAGATCAGACAGGAGTACCGAGGTGTATTCTGAAGAGGTTGAAGTGAAGAGGAGTAGCTTTGATGCAAAAAGGATACCTGGACACCTACTTGATGAATAAAAAAAGCTTTCTTGCATGAATTTAGGCAACAAATACAGATGTGCAAAACCTCTGAGAACTCCATGGTCAATTGTGGAAAATCCCACTGATCCTCTGCCTCTGCTCCTTTATACAGACAAAACCAGTTCCAAGTTCCCTTCTGACTCATTCACAAAAACTCCACATCCAAAAAATGTGGGGCTTAAGAGTCAGAAGGTCTTTATCAGGATACTTTGCACTGTTAAAGCTGATCAATAATTGTGCCTATACTTAGGGTGAGACAGCATATTACAACTGAGAATTATATAATAATATATACAATAACCAAACAAATGTGAAAGGAATTAAAAGGAGTAAAAGATAATGAATAAATAAAGATTAGCAAAAGAAAGGATTTTTGTGAATATCTCACTCTCCTTTGGAGGAATTGTAAAAGGGACTTTATTGGTGCTTTAAACCCTTTTCTTCTCTTCAGGAGTTTAAATTGAATGTGCAGTCTTTACTGGGCCACTGTTTAATTTCCTGTAAAGTAATAAACAGCCAATTTATTACAGCTGGCAGAGCAGTGCTTCTTCAGAGAGTGTTTCTCTGCAAATGTTTCTGCAGTCTGTAGCTTTCTGTTCACTCCCAAACGCCAATGAAAAACTGCTATTATTACTATATCCTGACGATATTACTAGCACGTACTTATTCAACAGCAATATTAATTAGAAATAACTATGTTAACTTTTGCACAATGCAAGAACTACACAGTATTTTGGACATGGTGAGAATATGCACTAGAATGAATATAAGATGGAATTTTACTTATTTATTTTTCAGGTAAAGCCATTGCTTTCAGCAGCAAGCTATGCTAACATTTAATCATGTGCTTCAGAAAAGGTGTAAGTATATGACTGCCCAACACATTACCAAACACAGTATATTCTCTGTGCAGCTCTTATTCATTACAATGCATTCTTATACTTAGTCTTTTAATTTATTTAACAAGCCATAACAAGAGGGAGGAAAATAACAATCAAGAAAATGTAATCTTCTCTTCGGACACAAAGAGTCATTTTATGAGACAGTTGTACCCTATGAATGACAAATGGTAAACAAGTCATCATTAATGCATGTTTCAATTTAAACAGTGCTTGTGCAGCTAAATTAAGTGTCAGTCGTGTTACAGAAATTCAATTAAACATCAAATTGACCATTTTGGAAACTGTTATATGAGCTGTTTTCTGGCAACAGGATCCAAATTCTATGGTTTATATGTACTAGTTTGGTGTAAATATTGAATATATGTGAGAGTAAACAACATAAAAAAATGCTTCTTTACCAATGTATGAATGAATGGATAATTAAATAAAAATGGGTCTTGTTTGGAATTTATTGATCGCCTGAATGGACCTGATTGGTAATTTTAGTGTGTTGCACTTAGGTTGAAAATTAATTGTGATGATTACCCTCAATACTGATTGGTTTTCCTCAATGGCAGGTCTTCTCGTTTCAATATAGTGCAACACTTCTTTAAAATACAGTCTCCAATACAGCACTAAAAATAGCAAAACAAACTCTTTGCAAGCACAAATCTGAAGCCATTAATCAGGATTTTCTAAAAGCTTAGGAGCTTCAACATATTGCTTATTGATAGTGAATTTTGTAGTTGAAGGAGTAACTTCAGGCTGTTTCGGAAATGAGGTCCATCGTTATTGTTGATGTATGAGCATATTATAAGCTACTGCTATTGATTTTCAAACCAGCAGAGCTTAAACCAGTTAGGAGCATAAATGTGGTGGCAGTGCAGGAAAATCCTCTAAGGCAGTAGCCTTCCTGTGTTTATGTGTCTGTTACATTTTCTTACTTTAACTTTACCTGATGAACATTACAAATGAAGACTGACTTTTTATATGAATGTGTACAAAAAAAGAAATAAAAAAAAATTAAAGAAGGCGTTATATAGCAATATACCTGATTTTCATTAATACAATCATGTGTTTAAACTTTATTAAATTTGGTTGAGTTATAAAAGAGGAAGGTGATAGGAAAATGCATAAGAAAACTACTAAACAATAAGGAATATTTAACATTTTTTTTCCTCCAAAGTCTTATTAATATTATTCCTTCAAATTTTTGCCATCTACATGATCGATTTTACTTATGTAAAACTGTGAGCCTTTTCTAAACTAAACAAATAACTAACAAATAACTAAAAAAAGGCAAGTTTATGAGTTTATGTTTATGTCTCATATGCTACACTGCCCATATGAAGCTGACCCAAAGAAGACTGACTTCTTGTCAAATTCCCCTCATACGGTTGTAAATTTCTCTGGATGACATTAATAGCTTCTTCATGTGCATACTGTTAGAGTGGAGTTTAATACAAAAAGCATGCCATAAAGCATAGTTAGTCATTAGAGCAGGTTTTCCATGTATCCACCACACATGCCTCAAATGAATGAGTCATTGTGCAGAACTTGATGAGCTGTTAGATCCATGAAATCGGACCAGGTGTGTAGTAGCAAGACTACCTTGGATATGTAATGGGCAGCCGCTGTAGTGGGACAAGAATGAATAACCCTGCAATGAAGTCACAAAGAAGACACTTTCATTTTGTCCTCGTTTCACCTCTCCTCACTTATCCTAACCAAAGAGTGTAAAAGAGGCATGTCAGTGTGAGCTTTTAGAAGCATGCAGGCACTTAGGAATTGAAGAAGTGACAGTAGCATCGCTGTGTAAAGGCACTGCGGTCCAAGGCTCCAGCCCTTCACCCCACAAACACATGTCAGTTCAGCTCCGTCATTAATTCCCACTCTGAGGTGCATCAACTTTGACCTGACCTGTCCCTCATTCTGCTACTGTACCCGAAGAAAAGAATGTCAAGTTGCGGCACATGCTGCATAATCCCGCTTGGAATGGGGCCAGAGGAAAAAAAATAGAACAAAACTACATTCTGCATTTAAAGCGACAGTAGCATCAGTGCGTGCACTAAAACAATTGTCCTGCATCTCTACTGTCATCCATGGAGGACATTTGCAGTGAAATCAAAATAATGAAATGTAAGACAAAGGGAGTTTTGAACTGTTGAGCATATCAAAAATCTCTGTCCGAATAAATAAAGCCTCTCAAAACAAACTGCAGCATCTCGTCTTCCCATTTTCCAAATTGAGTATGGTTAAAAAAGAGCTGATGTAACACGGTTGTAAACATGTTTCTGACTAACTTGTTTGAATTTTACTGTTGACATTAAAGTCTTAATGAGATGTTTTCGTTTCATGTTAAAATGAACAAAGTTCAACATATCAGAATCTAATGGTCTTACTCAATCAAATATTTAAATCGACTCTTATACTATCTCAACATTAGTACAAGTGTTTTTTATGAGGCACATGGTTTTAATGTTGTCACAATATTTGTTGTTAAACACAGATGTTCAGCAGCAATATTTCTGCAGAAATAAGTAATCTGCCATTAATGGGCTTGAAAGCATGTCCAAAGAGAGATGCAATCTTGCATCAGGCAGATGCAATTAAAATACTGACTCGTTATAAACAAGTATGTGTGCATTTTAATATTTCTGAAATATCAATCCGTTAAGACATTTGTAGACACATGGCGCTCCCTGTGAACATGGAATTTTACAATGTCTGCTCCAGTGTTTCTTAGTCCAACAGTATTTCAGCACACTGGGCTGAAATGAATTGCAGATTCCCATTGCAGAAATGCAGAAACAGACTTGCAATGAGTTTGACAAGAGCTCATTAATCTGGGTACATTGAGTAGAAAAACCTTTCGCACATGAAGAGCAGTGGGTCCCGAGGACCACGATTGAGAAAGTCCAGCCGAACCTTTTTTAATTCACTTTACTTGGTTAGATTTTCCTATCAAAGACTTATTTTTACATGGTTAATACATAAAACTATCCTCCATTGCATCATTTTCTTTTGTTTGCACTGTTGATTCTCTGAGTCGTCACTAAACAGGATACCTTTACGCAGCATTGAGTTATTAGAGTTTATCAAATACCTCGCTCTCATCACCAAACTAATTAACACCTCACATATAACACATTTTTAGACCATGTATTCCTGCGTTACAGGTTTAAAAACATCTACGCTGTGCAAAACAAATGCAACAAAGATTTTCAGTCAGAGGAAAGTCTTGTTGTAAATCTAATTTCCAAAACCCACCAATTAATATTTTGCAACATACTGAATGACTTGATGGTTTATGAAAGAGAAAATAAAACAGTTCTACTACTCAATTGAGGATCTCGCACAGTTCCTCCAAATGAATTCCATTACATGCATGTTATACTGACATTTTATACAAAATCCCACCCCTTCAAATAACACTTTTTCCTCATGCAGCGTGGAAAAGCAGTCCTTGTCATTACTTGTTTGGAAAAACACATTTATTATTTTTAGTCATTTAGATGTTTTCCTTTGCAGCATTTCATAGAATGATCAATGTTTCACAAACTGTCACTCAAAGACAAAAGTGAGAAAGGAAAATGTCCTACAAAGGGATTCTTGGCCTTCCTCTTCAACATTACAAAGTTTTAATTGACTAATTATTTGAATTGTGACGTTTTTTTTTCTTTACAATTTCAAAGACATTTAAAAGTCTTTAAGTCTTGTTAACCTGATGAAAATATACTCAAAGGAATTGCTTCTGATTAATTAGAAAATAACTGGAATAAAATATGTTGTTTTATACCAGTCATCTTCAAGGATATCATTCTAAAAAGTTGTCATGGTCACAGGTAAATATAGCCCGTTAAAGTAAAATTTCTAGTAAGATTTCTTCATTGGGTCTCTACTTTGAACAACCACCTTGTGTGTGCTTTGTAGAGCTCTTTGTGCTACTTTTTGTATAAAAAGAGGCTTTTTAAATAAAGCTTGATTTCATTTGGAATGTAATATAATATTTCCTGATTGTATTTAGGTCAGAGGTGTCCACCTCTGGTCCTCTAGAACCAAAGTCCTCTGGCCTTTCCATGTCTCCCTGTTCCAACACACTGTGGAGATAAGCTGTTAGCTCCATTTGAATAGTATCAGGTTCGCTGGAGCAGTGAACAGAGGAAACCTTCACAATTCTGGGACTTGAGGACCAGGGTACCCCTACCCTGAAGAAATCAAAACATTTCAGGAAGGGCTACATCTTTTTGATCTATAAATAACATAAAGATTTATTTGAAATAATCATTTTTATAAGGTTTTTCAACTATTACAGGTCTTCTGTTCTTCAAAAAAACCTTCTACAGGATATACATCAACAAGCAACACATGACCACATCTTGGATGTAATGTTTTCTGGTTGAAGATGTGATGTTTTTTTTTTCCTGCTGACGCCATTTTGACCTTTAACATTTTGTTATCCCTGGCGTTGCGATGTTGGCATTTAGAATTAGGGGTGTGTTCAGTTTGCTTTTAAAGATACAGAGCAGTAATAAAGCTGAGTATATTGAATTGACCCATTTCTTATATTAAATGTACCTTCTGCACATAGATTTAACCCAAATGGAGCACATGCTTTAGTAATTTTGGATTTAATCCTGTGGGATCGGCATGATTTTCAGCCCCCATCTCATCTTTTTGCTCTGTGCCTTGTGTGGTTAACAAAAAGAGGAGCTGGTACTAAACAGGGACAGATTTAGAAAGTGAAAACAAAATGCCATAAAACTATGAAGAAAAATTTGCAAAACTGTGTGTAAAAGCTAAAAGTTTCAATGTGAACAAGAGCTTATTGTGAAAGTAGAAACAAAGGAAAATTGTGCTTTGCTAGTTTCTGTATAAAAAGAGCTGTCACTGGAGTTGCAGAGTTGGAGCAGTTCTCGGTCGATGGTGGATGAATTTTTAATGATCCCAAGCAAGATGCAGTAATTACAGGAGAACAGACTGTCATAGTGGAGCATTTCTGCCGAGTACCCTGGTATTTGCACATTGCTGCTCTTTATGGCCCCTGTGCCTCAGGTGTGACTCTTTATTTGTTTAAGGTCATGAAACAGGCAGGGGAGGTGATGGGAAGCAATGCAGACACAGCAGCCTGTTGTAATGCTGCTGCTGCCAAAGTGTGAAAAACAAAGCATCTTTTTTTCTGTGACAGTTAAAAGATGAGTACGTGAGGAAGAAAAATACAATAAAACAGGAGTTAAAGGAGAAACTTAGACTTGTGAAAAATTGAAAATCCTCCCATCAACGTGACAACATAATTTTGCTGAGTTAGGCTTCCCATCTACAAATCTTATGCTATCAAAAGACTTGTGAAAATTTGCTCTTAGGGTAGGCTCAAGCACTTAAAAAAAAGTGGTAGATATTCTGCTCAGGTACGGAAACATTTAAGGCACATTACAAAGCTAACAGCCTTCAAAGACGTATCCCTGACTTCAAAGCATCCTCATCCAACTCCACCTATTTTATCACCCAAAACATTTCTATACTGCCCTCTCTTTCTAGTAAATGTAAATGAAATAAATGTGTTTGGTCTCTGCAATTATTATTGCAGATACTGCACTTCACCTTGATAAATAAATTCAATGGCATGAATAATTATATAAGATTTCTCTATGTCTGCTACCTTTTTATTAAGCATGTTAAACTTATTTGACATAAAATGGACAAAATTCAGCTGCGGCTTTTTAGTCACCAAATTGATAACTGCATAAATGTTAAAGGTTGTTACTGAATGCAGCTTTGGGTTAAACCTTGAAGAAACTTTTTGAAAAAATGTTATTTTATGCACATTGTGTGAAGATGGTGACACAGCTTGGGTGTGGGTTGGATTTAAAGGAAAACGTACTTTTGCACATTTTTACATTTTAGAATATCTTCCAGCGATAATGTCAAAGCATGATGCTGATCTATTTGACTTTTTCTTGTATTTCTTAATATTGCTAATATTTCATCATCTTCTAGACAAAAACTTTATTGGATTCTAGTCTATGTCAGACTGCTAATCATTGATACCTTTTATACTGCATTAATTTCTGGAACATTTTTGAGCCAATCAAATTTTCAATACACGTATAAACATAAACATGTCAGCTGATGAAAGTGGTCTTGATAAGATGGAATTTAGGGATCGTTTAAACCAGGGGTTCCCAAAGTGGGGTCTGCGGACCAAAACTGGCCCGCCAGCACTTGCTCCTGGCCCGTTGGTTAATGTTTATATTTAGAACTCTTTTCTTGATGAAAAGACATTTCAAAGCTTAATAATGGATGATACTAACATTATCTCTTAG